>SCHK01352372.1:257-18276 GCA_004124795.1 Poropuntius huangchuchieni
AACAAACACAAAGTATATGTACTGCTTGTGTGTGTGTACAGTATGTAACCTGACACGAACGAGCTCAGTAAGTACAAAAGGCCTCGATACATTTGCGTCGCTTCAGTGTGAGTGACACACGGAAACTTTGACGCTGCGCGTTTGTACAGTAGCTCACAGTACTACATGTGCAGGGCGGAGCTTCGCGTGGAACATAACATTGACAGCGCAACTAGTTTGGTTTAGTCTGGCACGGCAGGAACTCCGAGGCTACAGATGCGTCGACGCTGGCTTAATTCAGCTTAGAAACCTAGTCCAATTACCATGCAGACAGGAGGAGAAATCCCTCCGTGTTCACCGCCGAGCGACTGAAGACCGCGGAGCTCTTTCCTCATGACAGCAGGGCTGGAGATGCGAGCGTCGCTCTCGTGGGCTCCGTCTTCAGGGCGAGATAGCTAGACTTTTCTAATCTTATCCGTAAGCCGTTTGTTATTCTTCCACCAAAGAGCTGCGAGTGGGATTTCCTTCGTCAGATTAGACTTTTCTCCAGCTCGCTTCTTATCATGGAGATGCACACGGACGTCTTACTAGTCACCGCAAACGTCGGATCACTGTTTGACAATGTAAGTCGCCTCTGTTTAAATCCCTTATCATTTTCCAGCTTATGTATGAGCAGCGTAAATGAGTCGACGCAGCGAATTATTTAGGCTCTCGTTATTTCACAACTGCTTCTTTTGCAACTGAATGCGGTTGGCTAACGTTAGTTAACCTGCTGCTGAACACTACCTGTGTTTCTTAGGTGCTCTTAAAACAGTCGTTATATGAATATAGGTAGGCCAAAACACCCCCCTGAATAGCTGACGCTTTAAACCGCTCCGAAAAGCGCGTTTAATTATTTCAGTCTGTACATTTCAGCCTGTATTATTTTATAACTCAGCCGTTGTTATATTTTAAGACGCCGTTCACAAGAGACGCCTTCTTGCGTCATTCTGCGCTGTTTTATAAAAATTTTTTTTTATTATTATTATTTTTTTAATGTAAACACCCGATTTTTCAGCTTTGTGTGCTTCATATCAAGTTAAAAGGAATTCAACTTTTAAACGCGTCTNGGACGCCTTCTTGCGTCATTCTGCGCTGTTTTATTAAATATATATATATTTTTTTTTTTTAATGTAAACACCCGATTTTTCAGCTTTGTGTGTTTCATATCAAGTTAAAAGGAATTCAACTTTTAAACGCGTCTCCGTTCAGTTACGCTGCGTCTCGCTGTTTTTGAACGCAAGAACGCGTCCAGCGCGAGCGCCACAGTCGCTTCTCTCCCGTCAGTGAAAGAGCTGGAGCTTCTGCTGCGGTTGCTCCATACTGAAGGACGGTGCTGCAGTGAAACACACTTCAGGTTTTCTTCGCTTCACTGGGCCTTTCTCGCACTCGAGTCCCCAGTCTAGAGTGATCACGTCTCCCATTCACTGTGTGTTCTCTGACAGCACCTCCCCGCAGGTCTAACGACCTATCACACACCGCGCCGCCGGCCTGAGCGTGTATTCAAATAAAACAGGAAACTGACAGACAGTTGTGAGATTTTTCAAAGAGCTACCGCGAAACTGTGGAGCTGAGCCACTGCTGTACTGTGTAGGGTACTGCTAAACACTCATAACTGCAGTTTTGGGCGTCTAAAGTAAGACTGGATAATACTGAAGAGAAGAACAAAAACATATGTACTAATGTTGGCAGCAGGGTTTTCAGTTACTGAAGCTAAAACCATCAAAAACGTTTTCATTATGGACATTTAGAATAAGACAGGAGAGCTTTAGTCCATTATTTGTGAGAAAAACAAATACACATGTGCTTGTGAATTATAGCCTAATGTTACTCTTAATATAAAATCATAAAAACAGTAATGTTTACCTAAAATATATAAAGAAGTAAACTTATTTTTAGCTGCCAAGTCAGCATTTCTCATTTTTATTTAGTTTAAATTGTGAGTTTACTAAAATCAAAACAAAAATAATTGAATTGTGATGTACTAAAGTAACTAAAACTAAACCTAAAATAAATTTTAAAAATACTATAAAAATGACAAAATCCCAACAAAATCACTAAAACTTATATAGGAATGTATAGAAATATATAGGAATTATATATGTAGTTAGAAGTTCATGGCAAGCTTTTTATGCATTCTTCAGAATTGCTAGAGCTACCCATTTCTCTGTTTCTAGTATTATTACTAGTATCTTTTTCTGTTTCACCGTTACTTATTATTTATTAAGTTCTAGTTCTTTTTGTAAGTAATGATTAAGCAATAGTGACTAGTTTCATTATACGTAATGTCCTACACGTAGACTAGTCACTATTGGAATTTGGATTCTCGTGAAACTAGTCAGTGTTAGTTAACACTAGTCTCTATTGAATTGCTTTCTACATGCTAAGTCGACTTTTAGGGAACTGTGATACATTTAAGATATGAAAACTTTCCATTAATTTAAATGGACAGTGAACATTTTGAAAAAACAAGGAGTTTAATGCTAGCAGCAGGTGAAAACCATACACAGTAGACTCATTGATATTTTTTTCAATAGTATGTCACGCAACAGTTTGAGACTTTTACATTGGATTTAGCTCAGTTTGTTCATCAGTTTTTTAGTTTGTATGCTGCTTGCGCTAAAGGCATGTTTGATACCAGAGTAAAGGATTGTGCTACATTTCTAAATGACCACATTTCCAGATGATAAAACACTAAAAAAATACTACAAGTGTACACTGAAGGAGGGCACAAGCATTGTCTGAATGCAACACCCTAGAGCGTTGTTTTTATTTTGACCAGTCACATTTTATTCGGAAAATAAAAATCTAGTTAAAATCTTTCTGTGGCGTTAATTTTCCCTCATACTGTGCATGTTCAGTCCAGATTTTCCAGAGTTGTGGTTTAGTCGTATTTGTTAGAGCATTGGCTTCATTGTGCGAGTGGAGGACCGAAGCTACAAGTGGAAATTTGGCCCCGTACCCAGTTTCCTCCGGCCGTGTTTGGCTGAGAAAAAGCACATGTCACAGTCCATTGTGACTGTAAACAGATGAATATCTTTTCCCAAAGGACTTCAACCCTTCCTCGCTTCTTTTTGAATAGGTCGGTATAAATGTTGTAGCAGACTTCCAAAAATGGTTACATTTTTTCCTATCCACAAGAAGGGTTTACCAGACCTGTCAAGTTTTGAAACATCCTTAAGTTTAGAGTGTTTAGCTATGATTCATCATGTTTAATGAGGTGATAACATTTGGGGTGTATCTCACAGAAAATGTTGAAATGTCCTGGCCTGCATTTCCTAAAAGCATAATGAGCCCAGTGCTAATAGTTTCTGTGAACCACTGAGGCCTAGTGATTCACCCCAAAGTTTTTTACAAAAATATGTATAAAAAATTAGTTTTATGGCTATAAAGGAGGAATATTTTTGGACACTTGTTTTTTTTTCAGCATATATAACATTTTGTACAGCAAATATTGTCAAGATGTATACCTAAATGTAATTTTATAATATTTCAAAATATTTAAATAATTAATATTTTTTATATATTACAGTAAAATGATAATGCCACAGTACAAACTGAAAATTCTTCATGTTGCTAAAAATAAGCATAATTTTGTTTATGTAGAATATAAATTCTAATTTTTAATTTTGTATCTCTTGATGTTTTATTTTATTATTCACATAAAAATAGCCTGCATATTAAATCTCATAACTATGAAGTTTGATCTTGAAAATGTATGACTGCAATTCCTATGGCCCTTAAAGTATGCTATAGCTTCTTTGCATAAATGATCTTGTATTTTCTTGTTCTGTCATGGCAGATCATGAGAATCCTGCCAAACGAGTAACAGACAATACATTAATGACAACTTACTTGAATTGCAACAATTCTGTTCTTGCATTTTTGCGTGAAATATACTTCAGGCTAAAGGCGTTTCTGTCAACACATTTTTGTAGTGCACCGGGTGTTTCGGCAAAGACTGCTTGTTTTTGACATTGCGTGCGTGTTAGATCAAATGCAGTTAAACGCCCAGGTGCAAGCGTGTCTGATGAACTCTTTATCAGCACTACATCAGAGCTGGGTAAAAATATCTTGTCCCCCACGACAGTGTCCCCTAAGACACTGCAGCGTTTACCTGCCGTTTAAAAGCACGCTAAGTCAATTAACTTAGTTCATGTGTGCTATTTTAAGTCGAATGTTAGCACGGGCTGGAGCTGGCAACAGGAAATGATGCATTGCAAATTTGGGAAATCCTCTTGAGAGAAGAGATGAAGGAAGTTTCCATTGGCCTCCCCACCCTTCAAATTCAGTGGAACTAAGAACACAAAGATAGAAGGCATTTGAGCGACAGTCCATAAAAGGGCTTTACAAGATCAAAGTAACACTGTAAATTGCATCAGATGCAATTCTATTCTAGGCCATGTCAAGTTCACTACAAGTCAATGTGATCCTGTGATTGTTTCACCGGCCGTGCAGTCGAGTTCTCTTGACCTGGTTTCAACGTTTGCTTGATGGGCTGTGAAGGGAGTGGTCAGTGTTTGCACTTTTTAAGTGGTTAAAGCATGAAAGACACACAAAAACAAAAGAACAGCAGCGTGTTTCAGTCAGCTTGCAGAAAGACCGGCAGTGGTCTGCTCTTTATCACAGTTCTGTCCTTTCTGATCTGCGTTAAGTCGACTGAAGGAGTGAAGTAAATTTTTACACTTGTGGTCATAGTACAGCAGACCACAGAGACACCCCTTTTTGACACTGATAAAGCCTGTCTGTTTTGTAGCAACCAGCGTTATTAGGAAGTGGATAGATATATCTTTGAATATGTTGTGTAACATTTAGTCATTCTGTGGTTGATTTTTTTGTTTTTTTAACTTTCCATTTTTTTTTTTTCTTTTTTTTTTTTTTACTACGTGCTATACTTATCCTTTGAATAGTCTTCCGGGATTATTTATGAATCTGCAGTTTCACACAGAATTCAGACCGTTCTTTAGTCACAAAAGCTTCTTATGTATTTATTAAATATTTGGCTAATGGTACTTTAAACTAACAATAATGAATGCAGAAAAAAATGTACAAAATGAATTTACACGTTGTAGAGTTTTATAGATTTTTAACAAAAAATTTGGAAAAAGTCTATTTTCTTTTTGGAACCCTTATGAAAAACAAGCGTGCTTAGTAGTATTAAATGTGCACTTGTAGTGTACTAAAATACACTTAAGTGCACTTTCAAAAAGTTTTAATGTTTTCTCATGCTTTAAAGAAGTACACTTACTTTAACGTGTTGTCTGCTGTAAAGTACTTTATTATTTTAACTGTAGTCAATATTACATTTAAACAGGGCTGCACAATTAATCGATTTTCTAATCGCAATTACAGTTACAGATGCCACGATTATGTTATCGTTCAAAGTGGCAATTAATCATTCAAAGTCCAATTACAATTTTAAGGGAATAACCGACAATTATGATTTTTGTCATAATCGTGCAGCCCTACATTTAAAGTTAATTTATTTTAAATGTACTAAATTGCGTTCATTATTATAAATGTGTAATTACATTATAAATGTGTCATTAAACTTTAGTTTAGCATAAATGCTAGTTAGTATTTGCCAGTACCTTATTTCAAAGACTATAGAATTGCATATAAATAGCAAGTTTAACTAAGTTTAGTTGCATTTTATATAAATTTCAACTTAAATGCCGATAAAACAACAAAAGATTAAGTGCATGTCTGAAAACATTGCATTCAGTTTACACTTATATTATTTTAAAGAGACTGCTTTAAATAACTGTAAAAGATATCACACATCATAGAGCATATCACAGAACCTAGTTCTCATTCTCCACCCTCATAACTGAAATATCTAAGCTCTTTCCTGAACCCGTATCACATTCTAGAGCTACATGCTTGCTGGCTTTGTCAGGTCAAATGCCTTTTCACTCAAATGCCAGGCATTTCGGCAATGCATGAACTGCAGCGGCAGGACACAGATCTTCAGATGCAAATATACACAGGCACTGCTCCATTCACTGGAGACTCCCACAAACTAGTCTGGCATAATCACATTTTTGACTATCAGCAGAAATTTCGCTCCAGTTTTCATCTCAGTCTGGTCAAGAAACACCATTTTGAATGTCTTTATAAAAAATGATTTCTCTAAATTTCTTTAATTATAGAGAAAACATTGATAGGCTCTGTTAAAACATTGATCTGTTTGTTTGAGCAACTCAGCCCGGGGCAATATGCTAAAATTTAAGCCTATAAATCAGTCCAGTCTCTTCCACTTTGATTACATGCTAAGTAACTGTCCTAAAATTGAACCTGCAACATATTGTTCATTTCATTTCATTTCATTTCATTTCATTTCATTTCATTTCATTTTATTTTATTTTATTTTATTTTATTTTATTTTATTTTATTTTATTTTATTTTATTTTATTTTATTTTATTTTTCCCCCTATACATTTCATTGAGCCTTCTTTAGTTTTGGGTTTAATAGTTTTAGGTTTAGGTTTATGTTTAAGATTTATGTCAGGAAGTCTGTTTCCGCCACTGAAAAAAAACCTTTTTATTTCACAATTCTGACTTTTTTTCTCAGAATTGTGAGATACAAACTTATCAAGCCTTAAAGACTTATAAAACCAAATTCTGAGGAAAAAAAGAGAGGGAGAATTAGGAGTCACAATTAAAAACTCACAATTACTTTTTTTATTCAGCATGGTGGAAACCGGCTTCTATATTTTGTGTTTTATGTTTTACTTTTTAACGATATCTAAAGTATCAGATGTGAATGTGTTTGAAACCTGTTTCTTCAGATAATGATTTCTCAAACATTTGGTCAATGTTTTCCACCACACACATACACATATTTGCTTTAAATGCTTTTTACTTTCAGTTTTTCATATATTATTCATTCAGTTTTTTTTGTTGATTCTTTTCTTTTGTATCTTTGTTCATCTTTTCAAACACACAATAGCTTCATTTAAGGATATAGTTAGACATCTGTTCTGTCAGCAGCATATGTTTACTGCATATACCGTAATCTTAGTAATATGTTTGACACTATGAATCAGTTTTTTTGCCTCTTGTGTCATTTGGCATAAAAGTAGAAGGGATGCACTGTACTTTCACCTCGTGGATGGATGAGGTTTAGACTCTTCATGATAAATATCACATATACAGCTGCTTAATTGTTTTATTATCATTTTAGATTTCAACTGTGAAATACAAACTAAATGTGCAAAGTGCAAAACACACCTCTAGTGTACAATCTGTGCTGTATAACTATTATTATACTGTGGACTGTCAAAATGTCTGTCTAGTTTAGTGAACTTTTTATTCTTTTAACATGGAAGTAATCATGATGTTGTTATTGGACATATTCATGATGCCTTTAAATGGTTTGATACAGACCTTCAGTGGCAAAATTGGCTGTAATGTCACAATTGAAAGCGCTCAGTTACTGAATGTGCTGCGGAAATCCTTTATCCAGTAAATCTAATCCACACTGCAGTTTAAAGCTCACAGCAGAGGTTAATCTGACCATGCTGTCGGTATTATAAAAGTGGCCTAACAGGGAAATCTGGTTGTTGTCCTCAGGTGGGTGAGATTGAAGGAGACTGGCTGCGAGAGTTCTTCACGGTGAGTTTGATGCATTTCACGTGTCCTTCATTCAAACACACACATCTGATGATGCTCAATGTAGCGATGTAGATGTTTTTAAACATGCTCTTTCTAATGGTCACAGAGACATTGTCAGAGCTCTCCATCTGTTCAAACCTGCTATAAACACACACACACACCTTCACAGAGTGAACTTTACTCTGCGAAATGGACACTGTAAACCTAAAGGTGTTTGTCTCATTTATACAACCTGTCTTTTGTGCACCATAAAATCATGTTATGTTATCTGCTGTTGTCATGTTGTGAACACAAGGAAGTTGAATCACAGATTTGATGATTTTCCTGCTTTCCTATAATGTGTACACAATCTCTGTTGTCTCTTTTACATTTAATTGCCATCTCAGTTAATTGTATTTGAAATCCAGCTGGCTCTAAATGGGCATGCACTGTAAATTTTGTTAAAATAAAATGTCAAAATACATTGTCCCGGGGCATTTATAGTCTTTCATCATTACTGAGCACCGTATCCGGCACTCTGTTTCTTGTATTATATAATGTCCTGTTACTATTTCAGTGTGAGAAACCACTGCAGTCTGAAAAAATCTAAGTGAACTATGAACAGTGTTAAAACCTTTTGTAAACCTGCTTGAAATCCAGTCGTTTCTATAGGAATCTACATGAGGCCAAACAGGTTTCCCATCCAGATATTGCTCATGTTCAAGTTGTTCACATAAATTGAAAGCTGCTTAAGTGACTTCTGTGTTTCATTGCTACACTGTTAACAGTAGACATTTTTTTATTTAGCTGAAATATCACTATTGTCACCGCAGCTTTAGGCTTTTTTTTTCTTTTTAAACAACAAAATGTAGTTTCTAAATGGGTCATTTTTTGGTGCTGTGTCTTTAAGACGTCTATGCTTGTGATTTTGCTTATGGGTCTTATTTTTGTGCTCATCCATTTTTAAATAACAGACTTTTTGTTAAGCTGTAAAAAAAAACAAGGTGGTGCAAACTGTTAAGATAAAACTGACACAAACAACACAGTGTTGACCATATAGCTACCCACAATACTCTAATGGTTAGGAGTGATATTATCTTGTTTCCTTCTCTAGACAAGTTTCTGAAGACAGAATAGGTATTATTGACATCACTGTAAATGTGGAAGGTCATGTGTTGATTCATTCTTCTGATGTCAAAAAATTGGAACTGGAAGTTTGGAATGAAACAGTTTTGCTGCTCAGTTAAAAAATATATTAATATGAGCTCTGCTAATTACAGTATGTTTTTTTTTAAAATTTGAAATCAATGGTCTTATATGATTCTCATGATATGATCCTTTAATGAATTTAGAGGTGCAACAGTGGATAAACACACTGGAAAATAATGAATAATATGTAAATCATATCTCCTTAGACTGTGCACATGCATAAGCCACGCTTCGTCGCCCTGCACTTTCAGGAAGTTGGTGGAAAGGACTATATGGTGAACATGGGCCATGCAGAGAACTTTTGCTGGTGAGAATATTGCAAATTCTGGACTATAAACTAGTAAACTTATTAAAAGTACTGTAGCAGTGCCAGATAGTTGATCAGATAGTAGCAAACCACTGATTTGTGCAGAATGTTAACAAATGACATATATGCAAAAATTATATAGTTTTTTTCCCTTTTTTTATAGGACCATAGAGTCTAGCTCTGAGATGGCTGACTTCGACAGAGTCTATGTCTATATAGACTGTCAATTCAAGGCTGTTGACAGTTTCACGGTGAGTGATATGGCTGTTGCAGTATCTGGCAAGATGTGATTTCACTTGGTTCCTTAGTGATTTAGTTCAAAGGAAACACATCTAATGGTCATGCAATCTCTTAAAAGGATACTCCACCCCAAAATGAACATTTTGTCATTAATCACTTACCCCATGTCGTTCTATAAAAGCTTTATTCGTTCATCCTCAGAACACAAAAGGTATTCTTGTCGCTTCATAACATTACAGTTGAACCACTGATGGCAGATGGAGTACTCTGACGATGTCTTTCATAATTTTCTGGACCTTGACTGTAATTTACTTGGCAGTCAATGGGACAGTCACAAGCCTCCCAGCTGTCATCCAAAATATCTTAAATTGTGTTCCAAGGATGAACAAAGCTTTTACAGGTTTGTAACAACAAGGGGGTAAGTAATTAATGACAAAATGTTCATTTTAGGGTGGAGTGTCCCTTTAATGTGTTGACTCTTGTTCCACCAGAGTTGTGGTTGGTTTGAATGTCCACTAGATGGAGCTATACAACCATTTTGAATTCTGCCAGTACTCGCCTCACTCACCTTCCTGTTATTGTTGTGGGGCTGCTCTTATCTATAATTACAGTGGGTTTTTTATTTATTTTATTTATTTTTTTACAAAAGTGAATGAGAACAGGGGCTTTCAATGTAAAGACATTTAAAAAGCACAATAACAGTACTTATACAAGTTGTGCTCTATATTGAAAGTCTTCTGAAACCATACAATAGTTTTGTGTGAGGAACAAACTGCAGTTAAATTTGTTTTAAAATGTATTATTGTTGCCCCCAGGAAGCTGTTAGCTGCTGCAATCAGATCATTGAATCAGTAAGATCAATGGACCAATTTGTGAACAAATCAAACTCATAATTTCACCACCCTTGAACTGATATGAACTGGTCAAAGTGCTACAACAGATCTTAAAATATTAAGTTATGCAAAATAAAATTTACCCTTGGGTCTAAAAGTCTAAAAATGAGGATTCAGAATATGCAAACATAAATTACAAAACAACAACAAAAACTTTCTAAAAAAGTTAGACATATCATTTCTAAATAAAAATACAAAGACCTCTTGAGTAAGTCAATTTTAGTCAGCTGCTGTCTAACAACAGTGACGGACCAAACACAGAGCCCTGTGGCACCCCTTTCATTACTCAAAGTAACTTAGCAAAATCTGTAAAAAGAGAGAAGTTGCTGGTGTTTGGCAGGGTATTAACCCCCAGCCCACCCAGGTGAGAGGTGCTGTGTGTGTGTTTGTACACTATGTGTTAGATCTGTACCTTGATGGACTGGGTTAATGTGCGGGAGTGGTCAGGCAGCGGACCGAGTCAATACGTTTAACTCCAGATTAAAACTATTGATTAGGCCCCTCTCATCTGAGCATGATAAATAAACTGAAGGTCTACGTGTGTGAGTGAACGAGTGTGTTTGTTTTGTTGATCCTTGAAGATTAGTGAGTTTTTCTGTATGTGGACCCTTTGCCAAACCTACTTCAGTTTTTGTAATATAAATGTATGTAAACAATTTTAAATGCCACACACAAAAAAATCTTTGTCAAACCAGATTTGGCCCTTCACACGAGCCTGTTTCAACATGCCCACACACACACACACATACTCTAAAATAGAGATCAGCACACTCACAGCTGTACACCTATCTTCATCAGTCAGGCCAGTGCAGCGTTTAATAAAAATTTATTGACTTAAAAGTGATTTTTTTATCTAAACACCATTTGTACGATGAGTGTGCCAGACGCTCTCTGCATTTACACACACACACTCTCTTCCCAGTCAAGCGATGATTCACAACCCTCAGAAAACTAATTACAAATCAATACAGATGATGTGAGACAAATGAGAATGAAGGTGGGTGTTAACACAGCCAGTTGCTGTGTGTGTGTGTGTGTGTGTGTGTGTGTTAGAGAGTGTGTGAGTGAGTTCATGCACTGCAGTGAGGACCTTCATTATAAAAAGTTGCAAAATTTTAGCAAGATTAGTTTATTTTATGCCATCACACAGTTATTCGTTTTGGCTATTAAGAAGACTCATTTTTTCCCATGCCTCAGTGGTATTTTAAATATAGTAGATCCTTGTCAACAGTATTTAATGATATACTTTATTACAATACAATATATTGGCTTTTAGTTCTTTAGCCTCAAACTGTGGAAGAATCGAAATCTGGAAGTATGTAGTTTGAAGTCAGTTGTCTTCGCTCATGGGCTAACAAAAGATATACACTACAGTTCTGTAGTTTGGGGTTAGTAAGATTTTTTTAAAATTTGAAAAAGTCTGTTTTCATTTGATCAGAAATCCAGGATTTATCTACTTTAAAATGTAATGTAGTCTTTTGATGCAAAGCTGAATTTTCAGGATCATTACTCCAGTCTTCAGAAATCATTCTAATATGCTGATTTGCTGCACATGAAACATTTCTTATTATTGTCAATGTTAAAGAAAGGCATTTGTTTTATTATAATCTTTTTGACAAACATTATGAATGTCTTTACTGTTAATTTTGGCCAATGTAATGCATCCTTGCTAAATAAACATGTTAATTAAAAAACTACTCCCCCCAAACCTTTGAATAGTATTGTATAAATATTATGGTCTTCCAAAAACAAAAAAGTGTCACTGGGGCAATACATCTGTTATAACATAATTAAAATATTATTCATAATAACATTTTATATTAGAATATAAAATGCTAATCATCCGAACTTTGACCTCAAAAAAGACAGAATCCAGTAATTTCCCATTCTCATTCCCTTTCTCCCTCCCCACTAATTTCTTGTCCCTCCATAGCCGTGGCACTTGGGTAGTGCATGTTCCTGCTGTAATGTCCAGTCTCTCAAGACTGGTCATCTAGAATGCACTGTCATATTAAAAAAGCATAATTTCTCTCACACGATTTATATATATTTCTCCAGGGATGGATATTTGTAAGAAAACATGGCTGTGTGTGTGTGTTTATGGCGTGCTTCATGTCAAAACATCCCTCAACGGCAGGTCATTTTTCTCTGCCATGCATGGGGCTTGTGTTGGGCCAACAGCACGGCTCCGTGTTTAATCCCTGTGTGATTGTTTTAATTTTCTGTCCGTATTGATCTCTGCGGGACTGGATTGATGTGCGCTCACTGGAGCAAGCAGCTAGTACATTAAATCCATTCAGCGTGCTGTCAGAAAAGACGCGGGAAGTGTGTGTTTGTGCGTGAGCTTTGTGAGTTTCACATTGGCATATCTAGGTGTTTTTAGGCTACCAAAACTATAGGCAAGTCTGTGATGGGATAGTTCAGAAAGATTATTGACTGTAATAGTGTCTTGAAAGTCAGGGTTTAAAGATTATGATGTGTGCACATCATCATCATCTTTCAAAATCAAAACAGCTCTTTAGACATTAGGCATCTCCGTTAACCCTTGCTTGTGCATGACTTTAAGCTCTCTGGTCATTAGCCCAGTATCCAGTCAGGAGGACATTATTAAAACTTCAATTAAAAACTTAAAACTTCAATCATGCATGCTTTTTTGTTTGACTGACTGATTGATTTACTTGTTTTTAGGCGCTGGGAAGCATGTATTTCATCCACAAGTCACTGAAAAACATCCAACAATATGACTTCAATTGTAAGTTTCACCTTTACACTGATATAAGGTATTATAGTTGATTTTCATTAGTCCAGGTCATATTGTACAATCAAAAGAAACAAATGTATAAGGAATAATATACAGTCTCAGCCTGATCACATTATTATTCACATTATTGACTAGCTGAATGTGCATCATCCTGTGTATTACATTTAGCAAATAAATAAAGAAATGGGCATGAGATAGTCCAAAAATATATAGAATAAAATTGTTGTAGAGCGGTCATCTGGTCATGCATTGTAACCATGATGAGCTGAGATTTATTCTAGATGTATTTGAACACTGAATGAGGGACTAGACAGAATTTGGTTTTTATAGAATCGGGAAATTATATTTTTATTTAAACAAACAAACAAACGAAAAAAACTCTTAGGACCATTAATATTGTGACAATATTTTCTTGACATATTTTAGTATTTTAGCATGAAAAATTATTGCATATTATCTAAATGAAGTGTCTATATATGATTAAAGCGCTGCCTTTAATTTAATCATCATTGAAAATAATGCAAATTAATAATTCAAAGTAAAAACACTGGATGATTTCCAGTAATTAGAATTCAAATGTTTAAAATGAAGGGGAATTAATTTTTTTCAATTTGAAAAACAGTACTGGCTCTCAGAATTATTGACTATTATATATTACAGTATTAGTATTTATGTAAATAGTAAATCAAACGTTTGTTTGATGATTTGGTCATTTATATACATGTTGTGAAGTGGGTTAAATGGACCAAGAATTTAACAATTATATTTATAATATTTTTTGTACAAAATCTGCACTTTTAAGATATATATAAAAAAAATTAAAGTTATGTTATGAATTACAGTGAAATTCACACATAATCTCACAGGTCGAAAAACAATACATTTCCTGCCATTAACAGAGAGATAAATTTGCATCCAACACAACACAAATAAATGTTCTGCTTCAACTCATTTGGTTAGAGTCTGATAGAACAGGATTTAACCTCATAAACTTTTTTCACTAGCCTTCATCTGTTCTGGTCACAGCATCTCATGAATAAGCTCTCAAGAAGTGTACTAATAGAAGAGCCATTAAGATCAGTGGACCAATGAATTTGGTGCCCTATCAAATCAGTATCTCATAGATCCTGCTCTCACAGCCTACAGCCACGCGACAACTCCAACATTAGTATATTGATTTTACATTTGCATGCTTTTCTTACAATATGTCTTGTTTGTTTATTCCTCCTCCTTGTAGTGAAGGAGTTTAAAGCCATCTCAGGCCGTAACAAGTATTTGGGCTCGCTGGAAGGAGTGCCCTCCATTGAAAAAGAGAAATTCCCTAAGAACTTTTGGCCTGATGTAAGTGTGTGTGTGTGTGTGTGTGTGTTTTTAACTATTGTCGTGAATTTCTATTCACTTCAGAATCTCATGTATCACACACTTCTGTTTTGAATACATTATTAGGGTTTATTTTGCTCGTACTTGTATTGCTTAAATGTACAATGCATACTGCATTTGTTGCGTAAATCTTAAAACACAAAGAAACTGGAAGCAGAACAAATAGGTTCCTCTGTACTATTTTTGAAAATTACAGTATTACTAAAAAAGCACTGTTACTCAGATGTGGTCTATATGAATGCATCCTTAATTTTAATATGCATATGTGTGTGCATTTAATTACAGTTCAAGTGGTCCAGAAAAGGCTACATGAGGACACGATGGCTCATTCACAACCAGTATGTTTGCGCCCACACACTTCACCTTTGGAGAAGTCCCTTATAATTTTCTTTACAGTCTATCGTGTATATGTTTTTTGGCCTCAAACACATTGTGTTAGCTGTGTGTTAGTGGAATGGTGTGTCATCAGAAGTGCATTAATTGCAGACATGTGGCAGCAGTACAATAGAGCAGTACTGGAACCTGAAGACTGAGTGATAAATGAATGGAGCCTGTGAACTCCATCCTATCAGCTAATGTCCCGCATCAGTCAGAGAGACTGACGTGATTGATAGACACCCCCTCCCCCGATATAATATGTCTTGCGTTTATCTGTGTGTGTGTGTACAGGGGTTTAGACCTGGTGAACGTTCATCTGTTTCACGACGCCTCCAACCTCATAGCCTGCAACTCTAGTCCGTCAGTGTATTCTGCAAACCGCAAGAAAGCTCTCAGATACGTCATCAACAGGTTTGTGCTTCTGAGTTATACGCATGACTTTGTGTAAATTAATTCAAGAAATGAAAATGATATTGAATGCAAAGACAACATGAAATTAGAATTAAATAGCATGCATTAGTGCATGTTATATCCCTAAATTCATTAATGCAGAAAAAAAATGAAAATTTGCTGAAAATGTACTCACCCTAAAGCCATCCAAGATGCAGATGACTTTGTTTTTTCATCAGAACAGAATTTGAGAACTTGCATCACTTGCTCAGGAATGGATCCTCGGCAGTGAATGGGTGCCGTCAGAATGAGAGTCCAAACTTCTGATAAAAACATCACAATAATCACCACAATCATCCACACGCCAATTGTGTGGATCACCACAAGCAATCCACACAACTCTAGTCCATCAATTAACGTCTTGTGGAGTGGAAACAAGTCTCATCATTAAGATTAAGATTAAGAACCGTCACTTCTGGCCAAAATACAAGTCCATAATTCATAATAACGCCTCCTCCATTTAAAAGGTCCATCCTCTGTTGTCCTCTCACATCAAAATCCACCAAAATATTTGTTTACAACTTGTAAATGATGCTTGATCTGTGCATATTTCTCAGCTGATTCAGAAAAGATGACTTTTTTTGACTGGAGAAATCAATATTATAGATAGAGGACTCGTGGATTTTAGCCGGAAGCAACGATCTGAAGTTAAAAACATATTAATGATGAATTTATTACAAACATAAAGCTTTTTGCTTCACTGAAGTCATGTGGATGACTTGTGGATTATTATGATGTTTTTATTAGACTCTCATTCTGACGGCACCCATTCACTGCAGAGGATCCACAGGTAAGCAATGTAATGCTAAATTTCTCCAAATCTGATCTTGGATTGTCTGAGCAGAGTAAATGTTTAGCAGATTTTCACTTTTGGGTGAACTTTTCTTTTAAAGCAAGGCCACAGTGGTGGGGCAAATAATATTAAGATATAATATCACAGTTTGCTGAATAGAATCAAGCTCTGGCCAACATTATTTGCAGCTGAATATGCTCTTACACACAGAAATACATCAAACGAACATACAAAATACTTGCTCTTGTCTTGCAGGATATCAGATAGCAGTTTTTTGCCCTTCTTCCTGTTTGGGGATTTCAATTTCCGCCTTGACACACTCAGTCTAGTACAGGTAGATCTGAATCATATGTTTTATATATAACCACTGAACATATACGCACATAAATTATTTAAAGATGCATATGTGTATTTCTTTGTGTACAGAACCTCTCCATGTCGGCTGACATCCAGACTGTAAAAAAAGACAGTAGCAACGAGGTAGAAAAAATCATTTGTGAGGAGAAAGACAATGACCACAAGGTGATTATTTATTTTCAAAGTAGTTCATTATATGTAGTAAATGCATGCAATATGCATATGATGATTAATTAATTAACAGCAAACAGTTGCATTTTTTTTTTTTTTTTTGGAGAAAAGCAGAAAATGAAGATTCAGTCTTTTAGGAGCTATTATATAATTTTTTTTTTACAAGCTATTCACAGTCAATTACTTACTGGTGTTTTTATATACAGTTTACACTACCATTTTTTAATGAAAGAAATTAATACGTTTATTTATATAAATTGATCAAAAGTTACAGTAAAATGTATTTTTATTTAGAATAAATGCTGTTCATTTGAAGAAAAAAGTATCACAGGTTCCACAAAAATATTAAACAAAATATTAAAAGAATTTCCAGCATTGATAATATTCAGAAATGTCTTCATAATGATGCTTTGCATCTCAGAAATATAATAAATTATTTAAAGTTGTTATTTTATTTCACATATTACTGCTTTACTGTATTTTGATCAAATAAATATCTTGGTGTGTATAAATATATATATATATATATATATATGCGTGTGTGTGTGTGTGCGTATATATTATTTTTTTACATTTTTGTATGTTTTATGATTATGTTCTTACAGAGCCACCAGCAAATCTACCGTCACACTTGCTTTACTAAGACTTTGTAAACATAAATGTTAAAGGCTCTGACTTTGCGTCCAGGAGATGATTAATATTTTCTTTTTGTGTGCGCTCAGACATATCCAGTACACTGTCCAGCCAGATTTATGGTTTTTGGAGGGTTGATATTGACTTCTTGCCAGTCTAGAAAATGCGAGCTTGCATTTAGATCGCTCCTGCAGACGTGTGCTTCATTTTTTTGTGCCAGCAAAGTTGGAGTTACTCTCTGTTCTTTGCTAGTTTTTATATGCCCTGCATTAACCTCTGTCCTTCTCTTTTCACCTCTTTGTCTTTCCTGTGTTTATGTTTTCTTTACTCTTGTTTTGTTCCATTGCTTTCTCTTCCCTACCTCATTCTTTCTTTCTGTCCTTTTTTTAATCACTCCATCACTAGGTCCTCCTCCATATAGAGACCAAGTTATTTGCTTACTTGCACCAGGCCGTGTTCAGAGAAAACAACGGAAAAGAGGTCTGAATTTTGTTTTAAGAAATGAGACATAGCATATAATCAAAAGAGTACATCATTAAGTCTGTGCTCATGTGTTTTTCTATCTTTCAGCTGCTGAAGTACGATAAGGAGATCTCCCCATTCCAGGACATCATCACGGAGGAGGAGATCCACTTTCCTCCGAGGTGAGCAAGAAGAAGAAGTCTTTTTAACACTTGACAATGTTAAGTGCACTATATAAATATAAAAATCAAAGCATAATATTGTTCTCAGCTCCTGAAAGAGACGACCTTTCTGCAAGATCAAATTGTAGCATTTTAAACAACATTAACTAATCCTAAAAATATGAAGCAGCGCAACAATTTTCAACATTG
>SCHK01352443.1:0-10144 GCA_004124795.1 Poropuntius huangchuchieni
AAAAGTGCATCCAGGTACGTAAATGCCATGAGACCAGGTAGTTTTATTCTATTGTATCAACTTGTTTTCTTTTTACTTATTAAAAAAAACCTTGCTACGTATACTGCATTAGGCTAACCGAGACTTGTCACAGCACTTACATACTATTGCTCTTTTGTTGGTTTTGATTGCTTCTATTGTCCTCATTTGTAAGTCACATTGGATAAAAATACAATTATTTTTCAAAGTTGCAAATTAAACAGACATAATGATACTAGACATAATATTATAGTTTTCTACTTCAAAATTCCCCTTTAAATTCAATGTGTTACTTGATGTTTCATTGTAAATATTTAAGAGATTTACTAGCAATTTCTGAAAGAAAGTAAGTAGAGTTAAGTAAATCCTACACCATTTTTTTTTCAATGTAAACAAATTTTATCAAAAAGATGATTGGCTCATTTATCTAAAAGACGAGACTTCCATTCCCACTAACTATTGTTAAGGCTAACATTACAATGTTTCCCTTTTCTAGGGTTTTGCACCATCTTCTTGCACCATCTTCTCTTTTACTGTCTCTGTCCTTGCCTTTATTTGCTTACTCTTAACAGTATTTTTTGGCTCAATAACCTGCAGAGTAAAAAAGGCCGAACAATTCACTGCCAGCTGATGTGATGAACAGATGCTCGTTCTGATGTCAATCTCATTATCAGAATTTTTAGATTCAGGCGTCACGGGTCAAGAGCCCAGAGCTTGATCTTGACAAGTTTAAGTGAGAGAAGCTATAGGACCCAGAGGCACCTGAGGGCAGACACAAATAGCAGCACAAAGATCCAGAGACAAAGAGCTCCATATTATGATTGAGAGCACAGTTCCTGCCCAATGTGTGCAGCAAGTAGATCTTAATTCCAGCGCTTCTCTGACAGCTCATTCCTAAGGACAGACTGATTGGGTATAAGACAGCTTTGGCCCCATTAATGGCCAGATCCCTGTGGTTCTCTCTTTTCCACAGAATCGGTTCATTATCTAAAATCAAGGTGGTTAACAGCAGAGATACTCAGTAAGGATCGCTCAATGCACTGCAGTTCAGATAGGGAAAAAATCTATATGGCACAAAGAACTGGTCACATCACTGGTTGCCAGGCACTTCGAAAAACTCTTTTGCAAATGATCCCCTGCATCGTCATCACTCCAGCTCAAGCACTTCAGACACAGAGAACGCAGGTCAGGTTGTGGGTTCTAAATGTGCAAGTGTGCGATTTGAGTGTTCAGCACGCGCTGCGCAATTACCAGCTGTGACACGTCCAAATGGCCACTCTCACATGTTTCTCTTACGCCTCTACAGGATTTTGACAGAGAATTACCATGAGCCTACAATAGTTGTCATCTTTGATGCATCATGCCTTGCGCCTTGGTTTCTGTCAGCCCTTTGCGAGCATTGTTAAGAGTTTTTTCTGTCTCTTGTTTTCTTCTTGGGTTTTTGAGTTCAGAGTGCTGTAGGCGAAAGCACAAAGACCATCTGCTCTCCACAGGCTGTTAAGTTTGAGCCTGTTACTGGGCCCCATTTATTTCGCTCCTTTGTAAGCGCATTACCACAGCATGTTCTTCTTCTCTGGTTTCTTCCTTCTGCCTCATTTAGAGCAGCGTGCCAGCCGTGTGGATGATAAGGATGCGTTGCAGTTAACAAGGATCAGCATTAACTCTCCATCTCAACATCTTTTACTTTAAAGGGCTCTTTGTGTTTTTTTCTTCAGTCATTTTCATTAGCGGCTAAATGGACAGGTTGGGGAAAATGCTCTGAATAGTTCATCCAAAAATGAAATGGTCATCACTTGCTCATCTTTATCTCATTGCATTTTTTTTTTCTTGTGGAACACATGCTTTTTGTCATACAGTGAATGGTGACCAAGCTGTCAATGCTGCAATGATGACAGACTTCTTCTGGAAACTGTTCCTTAAAAGTATTTCTTTTCAGAGCATTTCAGAGCAGTTTCTGAGTTGAAAATGCTTAAGCAACCTTTCTCCTTCACTATTTATGTATTGCTTAAAGACGGATCTTCACATCTGAATCATAATCATAAGCAATGACAGATTCCGGTATATACACTGATAGCTACAAAAAATATGGTTAATAAAATAATCCACTCAACGACCTTTGTAAATCTACAGTAGGTTTCTGTCTTGTACACAAGAAAAGTATTTCTTACCAACCTGCCAAATTGAGTCAGGGATGTGGATCTACTCATCAAGGATTATTTGATTGAATGAAGAAGATGTTATCCTGATTGTCTTCATCCATGATGTTTTTAGAGAGTCTGTGAATCCCTCACAGGGATGCAGGGTCAGCAGAAGTGCAGTATGGACTTTGATGCTGGCTGGGCTGGTTATTTATTCTCTTATGCTTTTCATTTCAACATATAACATATATTCTCAGGGGAGGGTGAAGTCATGGCTGTCTCTGCCCCGCTTTGCTCCCCCACAAATGGAATAAAGCAAATTGATCCATGTGATATGGCACACAGAAAGCCTGTGGCATTGATTGAGGCCCCATTTATGACACTCCATCAATCCAATATGACCTATCGTATAATTCCACACCATCTTGATATTATCTTTGCTATAACTGTGAGGAGACAGACATAGTGAACTGTGCTGAGAGTATGGGGATGTCAACCCTCTCATTCCAAACCAGAACTAAACTCATGATGTAGCAATAAATCACAGATTATTTTTATGCGACATCTCAGAAATAGAGGCCCGATATAGAATCATCTCCTTTTATTTTATTTCATATATCACATGCTCATGTAATGGAAAAAAATGAGGTCGGCTTATTTTTTGTAATGAAGGGCCTCAAGCTTGAGACTCTACATAAACTCAATGCATGAAACTAAAGAAGATTTTTCTTCTTGTGATGTTGACTGGTGATGTTATGCTAATGTTTCATGCTAACTTCCAATCCAAGACTCTTCCCAAATTCCAAAATGTCCTAAAAAAATGACAGAAATATTCCTTACAAAAACATGTTGTTTAATGTTATTTCATTGATTACGATACACAAGTACAAAGCCAGCTTTTCAGTTGCTGCTGGTCATGTGTAAATCTTTAATACAATAACATGTGCAGCTGAACCCTTAAAGTTCTTTTCGATAAGAGGATTCGGTTAAGAGTTGAGCTTCAGGGCTGATACTGATACATACTGAGTCCAACAATAACACTGCTGTCCCTGAACTGTTTAGTCACTTTACTCTGCCTCCTGCACCAAACAAGACAAAGCCTTGACAAATTGATATAAATGATCACTTAGCCAAATCAATGCTGTGGGGGAGTGTTCTTACTTAACCTTCTTGTTCTGGATCAAACTATTTCTTAGGGAAATGCTTGACAGTCTGTAAAACAAAGAAGAACGAGTTGCACAGTGAGCACTTTACAGATGTACATTCTGTTCTCAGAGTTCAACCTCATTTCTAAGAAGAACTGCTATTAGGGTTTAATCACATATGAGTGATGGTGAATTGAAAAGCTGAGTGATTCCAGAGTCATATACGCACAACAAAGTACTTCTAAATGAGCCAGCTAATTCAATAAGACCCCACTGTACATTTAATAAAGCAAGGAGTGTGCCAAGTGAACGTGACTGGAGAGAAATACCACCACATGTGTCACGGAGCATGAAAGCACAATGTGCACACGCACATGCATATCCAAAATGAGAATAGAATGAAAGTGGAAGAAATGCAGTGCAAATAGTGTAAAAAGAGCATTGATGGCCTTGTTTCAACACTTTTCTGTCTCTTTTGTTTGTCTCTTTCCACGTCTCTCATTGAGTAAATAATATTTGGGGGAAACTATCCATTAAATCAGTGGTAAATTGATTCTTAAATCATTTCTACACTCCTGAATGATGGTACAGATAAATAATATCTTGTTGTTTGGTCTAATCTAACAGATTTGAGGGTTTTAGAATTTAGATCAGCTGAAATTTTGTTTTGATGGTTTGCAAAATGTGTAAATTATGTGTCCTTGATGCATTTGCAGTAAGTACATGAGGCGTAATGCTGTTTCTGTCTCATTTTGTGAAAAGCAAGAACACAGTCTGTTCCCTTTTGGTCCTCAGGTGTGTCTTTATAGCAAGGCTGTTTGCTAAATTTACGCATCACCTGTTTTCAATTTTTGCATTTTAAAACCAAATCTAGTGCTATTATGATAATAAAACTCAGAATGACTGTAGAATGGGTAGTACAACATTATACCAGGTTACATGGTTGGGTAGAAGTTTTATCATACTTCAGGCCAAACATATTTCACTGAGCAGGCTCAGTGAAATACGTAGCTTGATTAATTTTTATTTGAGAGGCTTTGCAGTAAAGTTAAAAATGAATGATTTTAAAAATATGAACAGATAAATCACATTTTTTGAGCATTTCTCACTCTCTCTTACTTTCTACTATGTGCACTGCTGCAAATTACTTTGCCTGCATCTGTCACTGCCGATATAGACTGGAACTCATGCATGTAATGCTTTGAGAACCCAAAGGGGAATGAATAATTTTGTTTAGATTTCAGCTGTGGTTCTCAAAGCAACACTAAACAAATGTGCACTCAAGTTTGAACCCTAGCACGTGTGTATGACCACGTGAAGAAAAGAAAACAACAGTGAAAAAGAGACAGAAGCATGTGGAGAAGATGAAAGATAAGGACTATTTTGATCAATATGAGAATATATGGTTGTTAGACTCCTTTACACTACAGTAAATGAGTTGGGTCTGATCAGTGTTGAACAGTAGAAAGGTAATCAGAGGAAAAGGTCGAAAGGTAATGATAAAATAGACAAATAATGACCTTTATCTAATGAGTGAAGAACTCCACTCCCATAGTCATCTATATAAATTGAACATGAACACACACACACACAAACACTGTTAGTAAGACCACATATCTGTAACACTATCCCAACTTGCTCCAGATGGCAGAAGAAAGAAAAAACAAAGTTGAATTAATCAAACTCCTCTAATGTTTTCAATCCTTGATGTATCACACTAATCCTCACAACTGTGCAGAAACCTCAGCTTCTCACAAAAAAAGTCTGACAGAAAAAAGAGAGACAGATGCTCTGTTCCAAAACCTGGTGAGCTGCTTATGGAGGCAACATTTTAAGGTGTCATGGGCGCAATTCCAAAACAAAGACAGTTCCAAAAGCAAACTTCATTATGTAGTCAGATAATAAACATATTTTTTTCAGTACTGAAAAGTATCAGTTAAAAAAAGTTAATAAAACAGTGCATTTCAACGTTTATTATTAGAATATTGGACCATTAGCTTAGCAACATGCTAACAATGCAGCTGTCTGTTGTGTAGGGAGTAAAAAGAGAGAGAGAAAAAAAGAAATAAAGTGTGTCAATGTATAGTGGATGAAAAATGTATTTTTAGAAACACCTTATGACGAATAATTTACATAAAGAGGAAATTAAATGATAAAGAATGAGCGAGCAATAAGCTTGCATGAGTGTGTATTTATGAGATAGATTGCAGGGTGAAGGGGGATGTGAAAATAACAGTGCGCAACTAACACTGATTATGACATAATAGTGCTCATCTCTTTCACATGGCCAATTACAGTGGACAGAGAGAATCAAACCCAAATAACCCCTACAACACACTCAGCCACTGACAGAAATAAAGAAACACTGCAGCATAAACACAGGGGAGGCTAACAAATGCATACTATAAGTACAGAACAATTATACTGATATTAGAGAGTGCAGATGACCCTGCTTTTCTACATTTGAAGCAAAGCCAAGGCTGATATTTCTATTTTTGCTCCCCAGTCGTAACACAAATGACTGTAGCCCATGGTCAAATCAATAGTACTGTTGAGTACTGTAACCGATGCAGTCAGTGCGGACAAAATGAATAGAAGTGTTCCGTCTGAATTACAGATTCAGCTCACTGCAGAGTGCACCAGTGGAGAGACTGCAGGACAGAATCAAATGAAGCAATAGAATGGTATATGTACTAATATATATATATATATAGAGAGAGAGTATATAATGATAGATAGAACAATAGAACGCTATAGTGAACGATGGAACAATAGAACATTAGATAGATAGATAAATAGATGGAACAACAGAACGATAGATAGAATTTTAGATAGATTTTATTAATTTGTTTATTGTTTTTTACATTTGTTTATTTTTACATTTACCATTTTCATTTAATTTTAACAATTTTGTTGTGTTTTTGTCATTTTAATACTTTTTTCGGTTTTACTCTGTTATTTCAGTACATCAATTTAAACTGCATCAAAAAAGTATTTTAATTATTTCAGTTAACTTTTATTTTAAGTAACTTTTTATGGTTTTAGTTAACTATAATAATACTGCTATGAACAAATACAAAATGGATATTTTATGTTTGAATAAACCACTTACGTAATGTGTTTCCTATATAACACTATATTTATAAATAACAGCTCAATTTTCCCTGAGGAACAATCTAAGAAGATACAAGAAAGGATGAAACAGATAACCATTGTACATTATATACATCTGATTCCCTGACAGCACAGTGCAGTACATTCTGCAGCTATCAAGCGAACATCTGTCTGAGTAAAATGCATGTCTGCACATTTCAAAAAACAAAAAAAAACTGAACTCCACTGAAGCAGGAGAGTTTGAATTTGGAATGACTTACGGGTGAGTAAATGATGCCAGAATCCATATTTTTTGGGAACTGTCCCTTTAACACCAGAAGCAGTGAAGATAAAGAGGAATAGAGAAAGAGAAAACTGAGTTAGGATGTACAAAAAGAGATGGCAGGCCTACGTGACGCTGAACTTAATGGAGAAGAAGAAATAAGAGAGGTCCCAGTGCTGTATGAAACAGCAGCTGAGGGGCAGCTGGAGCAGCATGGAAGATGAAGTGTGTTTATTCTGTGTGTGAGAGGGCTTGCTGATGTGCTCCACAGCCTCCTGGCCTGTTTCCTCATCTTTAGCTCCCTGGATCAGCACGCTGAATCTGGATGAGCTTCCCCTCGGTCGTGCATGACCTCACAAACACCACAGAGACACGAATCAACATGGCCAACACTTGCAGAGGTTCAAGACGAAATCACTGCATCTGAGCCCTGCTGTCCACTGACCACCTTCTAGGATTCATATCCGGAAGTCTGCTCCACCTTCCCATAAGAAATGTGCACTGTACAGTATGTACACTGATGATTAGGCTATGAACCAGTGTCATTTTAGCATCACTGAGATCCTACTATAGTCTTTGATGATAGTTTATTAAGCTCAACTACTACATTTACACAACAACCATGTACTAAAAATAGAATAAGTTTTTGATTTGTATTTTTGAAATGCTTACATTTTTACACAGTTTTCACAAGTTCTACAGTTGTGTAGTTTCCATATATGATTACGGTATTGTTTTCAAAAACGTGCACTTTGAAACCGTTTTCAGGGCTCAAAACACTGTTGTCATGTAAATGAATGGTCAAAATGCATACAAGTTTTACATTTTTAGTTGATAATGTTGTGTAAAACCCTTAAAACTAAAACTGAAACTAAAATAAATTAAAACCAATAAAAATACTCATTGCTTGAAATAATATGAACATTAACTGAAATAAGACATTACATTTAAAAAAAAAAAGCCTTTCAGCTAGTTGACAAGATAGCATTTCTGATTTTAATTCTATTTAACTTTATGTACTAAAATTAAAATTAAAATTAAAAGCGTAATATAAAAACTGATTCAAAATATTAATTAAAATACTAATACTAAAATAACACTGGTTTTATTAATATTTTGAATCAGTTTTTTAATTAATTAATTAATTAATCTATTTGTTTTATACTTTTTTCAGTTTTAGTCTTTTCAGTATATAAATTTAAACTAAATCAAAATAATTTTTATGTATTTTAATTTATTTCAGTTAATATTTACCGTTTTAATTTAAGTAATTTTATGGTTTTAGTTTTTGTTAACTATAACAACACTGCTATGAACAAATACAAAAGGGACACTTTATGTTTGAATAAGCCACTTATGTGATGTGTTTCCTATTCAGATGCAACACATTGGTAAACAACAGCTCATTTTCCCCTGAGGAGCAATCTAAGAAGATACAAGAAATTAGGAACAGCTACACCATTGTATATTTTATACATCTGATTCCCTGACAGCACAGTTCAGCACACTCCACAGATATCAAGCGAACATCTGTCGGATTAACTACACCAAAATGCACATCTGCAAAATGTATTTTCTTGAGACTACAAAACAACACCACAGAAAAAGGAACAGATATTACAAGTCTTAAATTAATATGCAGTATTAGTTCTGTGTGAAGCAATCAAAGAATTTTTCTATGTCTTTAGACATAAATGCAGAAATTGAATCCCTGTTATCTACAGTACAGTCTACATGTAAAGCCTGAATAGCTGGTTAACATGAAAAGCTTTATGTGCTTTGAATTTTATACACAGATAGCAAAGTGTAATAAATGAAATGTGTGTATTGTTAATCAAACATTGTAGATTGCACATTCCATCTGCAGCTGCAAGCAGACCATTTGAGGAATGCAGGGTAACAGGGTAAAGGGTAAGCTCGGAACAGCCAATTATTTGGACATCTTTGTGGTGAAGCGCCCTTTGCTCATGCAGAAAGACCAGATCACACCTCTGAAGCACATCAAAAGGTCAAATAGCTGTTTTGCCTTTCGCTGAAGTTTCATAATTTGGTGATTTTCAGAGCTCATTTAGCATGACAATTCATGCAAAAAGATATGTTCATCACTTTTTTTTTTTCATTTATACATTAAAAGTAACGCTTACAAGGATGCTAGTTTTTTAAACATTTTCAATTATTTAATTGAATTGATTATTTAATTGATTATTAAATTTTTTAATAATGTTTTCAATTGTAAAAATGATTTTTGCTCACAAAATCCTTTTATAATATACAGTACTTGCTTACAGCAATTCTGTTATTATAAAAATACCATAAAGAAGTGCAGAGAGAAGAAGAAACTAGTGAAATAATTGATGTTGTTCTCAGGGAAAGCGGGGCACAATAAATATATAATGTAGGGCAGAAAATGTTGATAAAGTAGAGCATCTGAAAAATTTGAATGGCTGTTTTTCTATATCTACAGTATGTGCAATACATTTAGATCCACATATGTGATTATTTATCTTAGTTAAGCTCCAGATTCTAATATTATAATGCACTGTCTCATTTTGTTAGTCCTATAAATAAAACATGAGACGTTTGATTTATATGCACACACACACACACACACAGTTCTGATAGACTTATTAAGTTCTGACAGAGATGACACACAAGGCACATGCAGTATTTATCAGTTGCTGTGTCCCATTCGCTGATGTCTCCTGCTGAAATACAGGCCACCTAATGCTACAATAACAATCATTTACACGGCTGCACAACTATGTCTCTCTCTTTCTCTCCCCTCTGCATTTAGCCTGCTATAAGCACAGGAGTGCATTGGGTATAGCTCTGCAGGTAGTGTGATTTGCAGCAGCAATATAGCTGTGCTGGATCCCAACACACTCTCTCTCCTTTGAGATTGAGGTTCTTTTCACCATGGTACACCTCCATCAAAACACACTGAACTACAGCATCATTACATGCAGAGAAACAACAGAGCCACAATCATCAGTAGACTTGTTTGGTTCATTTGGGTCTGTGTTCATGTGTTTATTCTCTTTCTTATTCTATCTCACCGCTTGAGATGGGGAGACAGAAAGTGTCTGAAAGTTGTAAATAGTAAATAGAAAGTTGTAAATAAATCAAAGATTATTGGAAAATACTATTTCTACTAGTCCTTTCTTCAAACTGTCATGTTCAATTCAATGTTTTACTTGCCATTTCTCTGTAATTGTGAAATGCACTAGCAATTTCTGAGTGAAAACTGTTTTGAAATAAATCTTATACTATTTTTTTTTTGACAAATAAAAAATATTAAAGTTTTTTTCAATTGCTTGCACAAAAAAAATCTGAAACATGACACTCAAACACCAGAACCACACACCAAATCTGCAAAACCATAAACTAGATTTCTGTGTAAAGTTTTTTAAAAAAGGCAACGTTTTTAAAATGTGTGTAAGCAGTTTAAAAAAAAAAAAAAAAAAAAA
>SCHK01352459.1:0-10248 GCA_004124795.1 Poropuntius huangchuchieni
CACACACACAAAAACCCCACAATTCTTGAAGCAACCATGGCATTTTATTTTGCTTCTAGGTCATTGAGCTCTTTTATTGTGACTCGTGTTTGAACGCTTCCCATTGCAAGTGCAGTGCTGTACCAGGTGAGCTAAAGAGCAAGTTTACAACAACATATAGAGCCGATTTTGTGATGCAAATGTAAAGTTGTATTAGTGTACAAACCATACACTATGATAAAAATGTTTTGAGGACATAACTTTGTATTGTGCAAGGCATCGCATGAAAATAAGTCTTTATTAATCGATTATGAACTTTTTCATAATCATAATTTTTTGAAAAGCAACAAAGGTTGTCAGTGTTTTACTGCCACTAGTGTTGCTTTCAGCTGGAAAATGCAGTGAATTTTATGAATATGTGGACAGAGGCATGTTTTTGCAATAAGCCTAGGTTTTTTTTAAAGATATATACATAATTTAGAGGTCTCCTCCACAGAATAGTAAAACATGACAGAATTTTGTATTTGTGGGTGAACTGTTCCTTTCATAAACCACCATCCGGTTTAAATGTGCCTGTCAAGGTGAAGATTTTAACTCATTGAAAATGAAGTGCAGCAAAGAGGAAGTTTTCCAAAGCTGCAAGAGACTTTCCAAAATGTTCAAAAACGATAACAAAAAAGCACATACATCAGATTCAAACATAAAACCCACTCCTGCTGCCTGGCTTCTCTTTCATCTTAATATAAACTGTTTTTCTGTGCTTCTTAGGAGAAACTGTGATTGTTTAGCCATGTTGAGAGAACAGCAGCCCCTGCAGTTTCTGTGCCTGAAATAAAGCCCTGGCATAGTAATTGAAGAACTGCAGGGGTCCAGATGCTGAGAGGGCTAGAGGATTACTGCAGTGCTTCTTCCACTTCTAAACCAGCTGCTTCAGAATTTAACAATTCAATCTGTACAAATTGGTTAGTATGTGCTAAAATCTTCCAAACAGTTTAAGGAGGTTTATGTTTCCAAATGACTGAATGCCCAACAGGAAATAATTATGTCACAGCAGAGCCCTTTAAACATTAAAATCTTCTTTTATTTGATTAGTTCACATTAAATCCCCCCATATCCCAAATGATCACCTTGTCTTGCCTTTGCATTGCAACACCTAACTAGCATTACCCCATCAGCCTCCCACCATCTTTCCTTGTATCCCTCCAGCACGATACCTCTGACAAACCACAATTAAAGAATAACAGATGGATTGCATGCGTCAACCGTCTAATGATATTTAGCAAGGCAGAACACTTGGAGTGAGAGGAACAGCTGGGCACACTAAATAACATTATAATCCTACTAAGTGTGTAGAATAACTTCTGTAAATGCTCTGTCATGACAGTTTGCTCACAGACCACTGAGACCAAATAATCTGGTTAACAGCGAAAATAAACATGAGACAAGTGTGTTTAATTCTTTTTCTAAACATACAAGATCGCATCTGTTTGTATGATAAAACTGCTGAAAATGTGATATGAAATGATACAATTCTGCCATATTAAACACATTTTAAAAGCAGCACATCTTCTTTAATAGCTCTGAAAAGTGGTGAAAAGTGATGGGCGTTCTTGCCCTTTTGGCTAATGTGCACATACAGCCAGACTCACAGATAAAACTGAGGAGCAGTTTACTATATAAGGATCTTGGATACTGCTGATATATGAGCCAATATTTGAGGTCACACAATAGTCTATTATCACTTCTAATGTTTGATGAACTGTTTCAAGAAAATCAATACGTAATATAAATGTCCCACATCCATCAAACACTTTTAAACACTAAACTGAAAACAGCCTTGATTGCAGTAGAACGATTTTAGAAGGTTATGGATAAAATCGCTTTCCCCAATTTCTCACTTAATTATATAAGATAGGTAGGGTGGGCTTATTATGTGTCAGTAAGTTATGAAAAAATGCCATAGTCACATTATTGTCTATCTATCTATCTATCTATCTATCTATCTATCTATCTATCTGCCTGTATCTACAGTATCTATCTGTCTATTTATCTGTCTATCTCTGTCTCTATCTATCTATCTATCTATCTATCTATAAAAACAATATATTATAATTATCTGTAGATTGCAGAGGCGGCTGCTTAAAATTCAGCTTTGCGTCACATGAATAAACTACATTTTAAAATGTTACAATAGAAAACATTTATTTAAAAAAATGATCATGTTTTACAATATTACAGTTTTTACCGTATTTCTAAAAAAATAAATGCAGCCTTGGTGAGCAGAAGAGACTATCAAAAACATTTAAGAAATCTTACACACCACAAACTTTTAAATGGTAGTGTATAGGCTACATACAGTGTGTATATATTCAGAAAAGTGCTCTGACAATTCAAACACCGGGGATATACAGAAGGGGAAGTCATAAAATTAATTCCTTACACTAGGCTAAAGCAAAATCTTGTTCAACAGTGTCAAGGTCTCTTAAACTGTTACCATAACCAGTTACAGTACACAGGCTAATAGTACTCAACATATTTCATTTTATGTACATAAATTAATGAAATTGCAGGAAATTGGTTTAAATGTTAGTATGAGATATTAAGCAAATACATATGCTCACGCAGACTTGAAACTCTGAAAAAATACTGGATTGGATTCTACAGCCATCTGGCAGTAAAGGCACAGACTCTACGCCCAGACACTTAGTGCAAACTGTGTTAAGTCTGTCGCCCCACTTTAAACGGCAACCATTCATCAGACCTGTTTATATTTGAAGCTAAATCTCATCTGATTGATCGCGGCCTTCTCTTTCTGCCTCTCCACAAACGGGTATTAATGACAGAGGGTCACACGGTAATGAGACACCCAGACACCTTCTTCTACTCTCATAATGATGTCGGTTCCTCTCTCAGGGGACGGGGTCTGTGTTGTTCTCTCTGCAAGCTTGTATCCAGGGAAAGACATTTTTACGGGCCGCACAGCCTTAGTGAAAGATGATAATGGCTTTTAAAATTCCTGACATTTACCACAGGTGTCAATTATAAATCTTTTATCTGGTTCAGTGACATAATAGAGTGTCTGTGAGGATGAAAAAAGTTTACACATGTAAGAAGTTCTTAGAAATGTAACTTTTGAATTTGTGTTTTGCTAAACCTTTACATAATTTTCAGGAAAAAAAGCTGAAATTGAAAACAGTTTAAAGTTTAAAATCCAAAAAATATCATGTGCGTAACTTTGCATACTTTTTCTTTACACATTGAACACATGTGAATGTACAAATTTGATTTATTTACAAACATTTTTCTAAAATAAATAATAATAAGAAGAAGAATTTCAGTAGTAAGAATTGCAGTTATATATTGTCATGTCATTGACCCATCTATGAAGTTAACACACTCTCTCATGCTTGTGACACTTTTTTAAGGAAATTGAAATTGCTTTTAGCTGTTTAAAATCAATTTTTAAAGCTGATACCATACCACAATTCAATACAATATACAAACAATATACTTTAAATTCGCATCATGAACATTGCCACTGATCAGCTAGATAGTGTAAAATAATTTTAACTATGACACAGTGGCCAGAGCTCAAGGACTGAAGGAGTTTGTTTATTAGATTGTGAATATACTAGGTTTAAGATGGAGATGATATTCCTGTACGTCATGCAGATATGGATGGGGAGTTAAAGTTCCTGTAAGGCATGCAGGGTCAAGGAGGTCTGCAACTTTACTTATTCAGTCTATCACTACATGTCTGAAATGCAAATCCGTTTGTGCTTATCTTTGTGTTTGTGTGTCAGTGTGAGTTATGAAACCATAACCTGCGTGGGATCAGGATTCCAGTGAGATTTTGTATATATACACATGCATGTGTAGAATTAGCCCACAAGTGCACGCTTCCATCTCTGTTATAGCTGTTCTATGCATTACATGCTCTTAACCCTGAGAAAGCCACCTGGGTGCTTGTTTAGAGTAATGTTCAGTTACAATATTTGAATCAAACCAATGCCAAATGAGAGTGGAATCAATCCAGAAATGGAAAGCGCCTGCAGCCAACAATCTCTCTGAGAACAGAGGCAACACTGCAACAAAGCACAGATCAGATTCAAAAAGAAAATCTTTTAGCTGTAATGTCCTTGTATAATGTATTGTTATTGTGCTGCTCTCTGCCCATCTGCTTCTATTCTATTCTATTCTATTCTATTCTATGTTAAGGATAGCCTGATTGGCCAAACAAAACAGCAATTTACCAGCCCTGCTTTATCGTCTTATGTTGTTGTTCATGCATATGTCATGCATGTTTTTTTTTGTTTTTTTTTGGAAGAAATGAATAACAAGAATTCTGAAAAAACAGACGACTGGAGAAATGGCTACTGAAAATTCAGGATCAGCCAAAAAATAAAAAATAAACTAAGTTTAACCATGAAAGGAGATGGAAGAGGTATTATTCTGGGCTTTACCTCTATAGAGTCTATCCGTATCTTTTCTTGATGATGATGAAGAACGTGTCTGATGGCACAGCTTCATATAGAACACACTCTGTCATGAATTAATCAAAGACATGGCTTCTCAGTTAAACAGAGCTCTTTCATTCTCGCTCGGCTATCTCAGAAGCAAGATCAGAAGGAGTGTGGAGTTTAGAGCCACTATAGACAAACTGATTGAGGACCCTTAATGGAAGTCCACAGTAAAACTTTTTCGTTTTTTTTTCTCTTCAGTACCAGCTGTATATCTATAATTATTTATTTTTTATGAGTGGACAAATTAGAAGTTTTAAAAGTAAATATAAAGCCTTTACTCTCTCTGAAGTTAGTACTATAGCAACTTGTGTAAATAAATGAGATATAGAGTCTGTCTGACCGTGCAGAACAAATTCATCACTTGCTAAATGGCAGTGTGGAAAGTCAGTCTTAAATTCTGGATTTGAGAAACAAATCAGAAATGAGAGCAATGTGAACAAAGCCACGATCAGCATTCAGTTTACTGTATAGGGATGTCAATCATCCATTTTGTTTTTCTCATCCACCGAACGATCAGTGTAGTACTTCGCTCTCTGAATGCTGATGAACTGATCTCTGCACTAAACAAACCACTGAAGTGTTTGAACTGGGAGTCTGAACATTCCTATTCATACTTATCTGCTTTTGCTCCAAGATATGTTTATTTAGCAAGAGTAAACACAATTTTATGAAACGCATGCACATACACACACTTAAGTAGAGCAGTCAGCGGTTCTCAGGGGAGCAAGCTGGAGCATAGCCAGATGCAAAGAAGTCGGTAAACACAAAGAAATGAAATATAGAGTGAACTATAATATAGGTGAGAAGCCTAATTCACTACAGAAAAAGAATGCAGGTGGTAAATGAAATATATATATATATATATGTGTGTGTGTGTGTGTGTTAATATATGTAACTGTTCCATTTCTAATAGGTTTCATAAATATTTTTTACTTTATATGACAATATGTTTCATATATGGATATATATTTTCATATGGGATATTATTAAAAAATTCCAAATTGTGGTAATATGCTTTACAGACCTTTATAGCCATTCAGTTTTGATAATTTTTACTCCCAACATGCATTTAGCACAAATTTTGTAAGTGTGTTTGTGCCATTATCTAGTTTAGCTGCACTGAAAACGTAACCATCTGGAGTCCATTGATGTCCACTATATGCCGAAATATTTTTATCAAAAACCTACATTTCTTTTTGACTGAAGATAGAAATACATACACATAATGGATGACATGGGGGTGAGTAAATTATCATGAAATTTTATCTTTGAAAGTGAACTAATCCTTTAACACTTTCTGTAGTATTCTGCTGAAAGTATTTTGTCTAAAAATCTTCAATAAATATGTGCATTACCCAAAATCCTCATCAAGGCTGTATGATATAACAGATCTACTCAGTCCAAAGCTATTTAGCCTAGGCATGACAGCATGAGATGATGGATGGTCTATTGGTCTATGATAAATGAACTATATAGACCCTCTGAGGATTCATAGCAAAGGCAGTAGCTACTTTCTGTGTTAGTCAAACACACTCATCCAATAAAGATGCTTATGGACTCTCTCATCTATTTTATGATTGATCATGGCAGCAGACAGCAAATGACGCAAGATTAAGGATCAATAAAGCTCCTGACACTGATCAATCATGAGATTTCACAGCAGCTTTTAATCTCCCTGGTTGCCAACAAACAGCTAAACATTGTGATGGAGACACATAATAATAAACAGGACAATGAATGAATTGTGAAAGGTTATTTATAATTAGAAGGCTCTCATAATGAACAGATACTTCTGAGAGCCTGTCTTGTTGCAATTTGTGAATATTCCATTTGACGTCAATGTTTAACAAGGTAACATATCTAAGGAAATAATAAACTGAATCACATATTTGTCATATAAACAACATTCTTTTTGCTGGCCTTCCTGAGAAAAAATTGTTGAAAGGTTTGACTCATGTTCATTAAAGCTAATAAACTGGCACATCATTGGGAGCGTTGCGGTTTTAAACATTATAATTCAAATATTTTAGCACTGAGATTACATTATTCATTTTAATAATATAAGAGATAATTAAATAAATTATCTCGTAAACCACTAAGCAGCACAATAAACATACAAATGAGCTCATTTGCCATTAACTCAAATTTCCTTCTCGTGCAAGGAAGGAGATGAGCTAAAGGGAGTAAAGGATATTATCTAGAGCCAAATTTGCACTGATATGAAATTAGATATTTAAAAGAAATGTGAGAAACACTGAAACAGCAAAACTCCATTTACTCCAATAGTAAATTATTAGTGTTTTTATTATTCCAACAGCACTTCTACTGACTTGCACTTGTTACCATTAAGAGTTAACTCTACCTGATTTAACCCATAAGATTTTGTTGGTATACATACTATTTTTTGATTCTTTAATTTTGGATTTTAAAATATTACATTCAAATAAATACAAATACTATTAAATACAGTAAAAAAGGAAACTTGAGTTAAGTTCAATCAACACTTGAGGTCAATTCAATCAACATTTGATCCTTCATGAGGTTTGTTGGTGAAAACTGGGCCAAGCTGACTGGAAGTATTTTCCTTGTATAGTAAGAAGAGTGTATGGTATGTTGGAAGATTCTTGATGGTCTCACAGACCCCTTGACAAATTAATGTTTGTCTTTAATACAGCTACTTAAGGTTCTTGCCAACACTTGCACTATGGCAGCTGTCTTTTTAAGAGACTAAAATAGTTTTTATATTGGACTGCGGAAAACGTCTTAGATGTGAAAGATTATTTCCAGCTAGATAAACAAAAACAACCTTTTTCCCCTTAAAATAATAACTGAAGTGAAAACTGGATATTTAATCATTCTCTTGAGGACAGGTAAAAATTCTTAAGGGTCTGCCTACTTAAATTAGGAGTTATTAATATTACTAATGTTATTAATAATACTGATTTGGCTATTAATAATTACTAGTCATTTCTATCAGTGAATTATCAGCGTAAAGAAAAAAATTGGCAATACCAGATACGTGCCATGCCAGAGTAAACCAATTCATCCCAAAGTAGTCTTGTGTTTATTTTACAATAACAATAGAAATGAGACTTTATGAATTCAAAATAGGCCCATCGCTAACAAGAACCAGCCAGAGTCTGGGTGGAAAGATGATATAAATCCTAAAATGAAATTGACTAATCTAGGCACTTGGTCGGAAGCCCACCGGTCGGAACGTAGTAAAGATATTTTCCATCTCATGATAGAAGAGCCAGATGTGCTCACATAAGTCATTCCACACATCTTCAGTTCATTTACAAATCTTATCATAATGGAGACAGGCCCAATCATAATTCAAACACAGTCAGATCTGCTCAGGGAGGAAAGCAAAACACTCTATCCTGCCAAAATGGTGTGGTCCTGAAAGAGACGGCTAAGCAATACTGAAACGAACAAAAACTGCCCGTATCTTGTGACGGGAAAGAAAATAATGGGGAAAATCTGAGAATAATATCACAACTATTTCATATATTTTTCTCGGTTATTAGGTCTCTAACCTAAAGACACTGAGATTACAGAGGAATGATAAAAGAAAGTCTGAGTGAACATTATGAATGAAGAATGGATGAGCAGACAGACAAAGACGGAGCCAAACAGACAAACATAATAAAATCCAGGAAACTAAAAAGGTACAATTACACCTCAGTCTGAATGAAAAACAGATGTGGTGAGTATTCACCTGATCCTGTACTTTATCCTTAGCTATAGATCAAAATTAAACTACAGAAATCCAACATTTTTTCAAATGCAGCAATGGTAGATAAGATATATATTATGACAGGATGTAATTAAAATGAGTAAGTTAATTCATCTTGCTATAACTTTCAACAGGGTCAGGATTGTAAAGACAAAGTGAAAACTGTCACCTCCAAAGCTCCTTTCACTAAGAAAAGCTATTTTCATTCCTAGCTGATTAGAATGAATGAGTGTATATGTAGGTCATTTCTTTTAATCAGTACCTTCTGAACTTTGCAACTTAAAAAAAAATGCTCTTTTATATAAAAGAGTATGTCAGACTTTCATTCACAACATGAAATCGAACCGGATAAAACAATGGAAAAGTATGGAAATAAAGTGCTAAAGTTAGCTATTGCTCAGTCAGGGTTTGAGAGTTGGTTTGAGAGAGTTAAAGTATAACAAAGAATGAGGATAGGAAAATGAAATTATTACCAATTCAAATTATTTTTAAACATGTTTTTCTACAACTATGGAGGAAAAAAGAAAACAAAAACAGAATAATTTTAAATAAATTGATTTTAATCAAAAACAGTACAGCTCCCAGGTACTTGGCAACATCTGCTCTTCTCAAATTACATTATTAAAAATTCACTTTACTGTGATATTTACATACTCACTGAATTGAATAATGTGAAAACTAACTTCAATAATAAAAGTGACTTTATCTAATATATTACAGCACATATGATGATAATAGCGAAGTGTACTCAATAACAGGAATTAAACATACTGTCTGCAAGTGTGGACATTACTCATTGGACATTACTTTTTTTGTGGACGCACATAATTTGCTTTCTGAGGCGTTAGTATTTTATTTCTCACTTTTCTTTATGTCTTACATTTAATTAACTTTCTTTCATTTTAGCAATGTTATGGAAATGGCACAACCCCTCACTGTGCATAAAATGGATTCAGTTTAGAGGAGTGTGACTATTAGCACGCTAAGAGAGACATTCATCCTTGGTACAACAGATGCAGTGATAGGGCTTTTCACAAGCCCGTATACCACTAAAACATTTATGAAACATAATGGGGTGTATGAAACAAACACACCGTCTTCCAGCAGAAACGAATGGATGTTCTTTGATAGTGTTTTAGCAGCTGTCTAATCCTTTTCACATTCTCTCTCCCTTTGACTCTCTCCTTCTCCTTCCTGTTTTCTCTCTTTAATCTCTTACTGTTCCCCTTTTTTAATCTTTCGGATAGGTTGCGTTATTTACTTTTATAAATTGTGATAGATCATGCATTGTTAGAGAACTTTGTTGAATGTGAAATGTGTAATTTCTGCAGAATTCAAACAAAACTGACTGTTTTACCCATACTCTTTGTGCACTGTGAATTTTAAATCCTAAATACATTTGCTAGATGTACGCAGCGAATGTTAGGCTGTAAACAAACTACACCACAGTTGTATGAGTTCAGTGTCACAACCACTAAGCTTTAATGCAGAGTTCACTCTGTACAATTTATATAATCCAATTGTTAATTTTCAAATTTTCACATTTCACATTGCAGACATGGGTGCTCCTGCCAAAGTTCAACTAAACTTTCCTCCCTTCCCTGGGGATCAAATAGACAGAGAAGGTGCTTTTCTAGGAACCGAAGCAATGCTTGCTGATATTGTGGACTATAACTCCTCCCCAAACTTCCCACTGCCCTGTATTTTGCTCTCTCATTGGCTGTAGGTCATTGCTGATGTATTTTCCACACAGCAGGATTTTGAATCGCCGACAGGTACAGATATTTAGCATGCCAAATATTTCAGGGGCGTAGGTGACGCATTTGCGATTCTCTCAGATCGTGTCTTTGATAATTCGAACTGCCTGATTGTCATTTCGCAAAACCTGTCAGTAAGTGAAAATCGGGGCTAAAATCGTGTAGTGTGAACTTGGCATAACTCTTTCAAGTGTTCGGCGTCATAATGTTTTTTAAAGGGGTCATATAACGCCCATTTTACACAAGTTGA
>SCHK01352535.1:220-16859 GCA_004124795.1 Poropuntius huangchuchieni
GAACAGTAATGCATATTGTTGAATAACCCACCATAATCCTCGTCTGAATTTTTTAGATTACTCCATTTTTCCTCACAAGTAGTATATAGAAGTAAAAAAAAAAGATGTTTACCTTGCTTGTTCTGGTTAAGGCAACCACATTAATTTTAATACATTAAATAAATATCCAAATCAGTCAGTACTTAATACTACATTACTCCTCTCACCACAGCACAGATTCTGCAGACTTTGGTCAACCAACTTGGTGCAGGCACTGTTGGGTGACATCGTCAGAATTGTGTGTCACAGTGCCAAGTTTTGTTGTTTGTGATATTTTCTAAAACAAATGGTCATATATGGAAATTTTAATTGCAGTTCACCTTTATGAAAATGTAAAAGGGTGTAATTCTGCTCACAAGACATTTACAGAATCCCTGTATACCTACATTTTTACTTTCCTGAAAGTTCAGGCAATAGATCACATGACCATCACCAGGATCAGCAATCCCTCTGCCTCATTCAGTGCAGTGCCGTTGGTTCTCTCTCTTTCTGGTCTCTCTGGCCCAAGCAGCACAGTTTGGCCGGTCTCCAGCAATAACACAGCTGTTGAAATGGCTTAGTCGCCGGGGTGATGCGCGCTGCGCCCGGGCGGAATGTTTGTGTGTGCTAAGCTGACATTCAAAGCTCTTTGGCACAGCCGCTCGTAGGTGGGGGCCACTGCAGACACACTGGAGGAGAGAGGACTGGGCTAATAATGTCTGCCGCTCTTTCCCTCTCTGTTCCTCCTGCCCCTCCCCCCATAAAGCTCAGCCTTCCATGTGCAGGAATTCTCTTTAGTGCTCTCCAGCTTGTTTCATAACACAACAAGGATCTCTTTAGAGAAGTGAAGTGGAACTTACAAGGCTGTGCAAAGCGATCTAAACCACCGGCCCCTTTCCCAGATACCTCCTGCTTTCCCAAAGCTCAGGAGTTTCACACCACATGACTCTGTAATACTTTGACAATCCCTCATGCAAAGTTGAACTCTTTTTGTGAGTCTATGTGAATTTGATATATATATATATATATATATATATTATACCTGTTGATGTGTTGAAACAGGTGTGTGTGAGTTTATGTTTGACTCGAATAAGGTGTCCATAAATAAAATGACTCACAGGTTACCTTGAGCTACTTTTAGCTACACTGTGATGACAAAAGTGTTATTCATGAGAATGCTATGGGATGTCATAAATCTGTCATTTCACATGTCTGCATTTGGCTCTGTCCATAAAAGTCCAATATTGTTCTTCAGTCAGCAGGTGCTCATTTAATTTCCCAGATGTCAAGTTTTGAAGAGATAAGTTCACTCAAAAATGACCTGCAATGATGATTTACTCACCCTTGTGTTGTTTTGCGTGCTTATGCAACTTTTTTCCCCCCTGTGAAATGCAAAAGGTGAATTGAGTGTTGTCAAAATCCAAATAGCAGAAAAATGAAATGGTGGTTAAAAAAGAAAACAGTAAAAAGTGGTCCGTAGAACTCGTGCATTATATTCTAAGACTTCTGTAGCCTTATGTTAACATCATTTAAAAGATATAAGCACTGTTTTATACACAAAACTGTTTACATTCACAAAAAAAATACATTGCAGTCATTTCCTAAAATGTCATTTGTGACACATAACNTATTTAAGCACTGTTTTATAAATCTAATATACTGATACACAAAACTGTTTACATTCACAAAAAAAATGCATTGCAGTCATTTCCTAAAATGTCATTTGTGACACATAACAAAATATTACAAAGTCTGTAAACCGGAATGAAATTGCAATGAACGTGAAAATCTATAAAATCCTCTATAAAAAAATCTTCTCATGGTACATATAGCTGGCATCCTTGTTTGGATTAATTCAGAATGGCTACAGCTATTTTTTTTAAGACCAGTTCAGTCTGTAATAGAGCAAAAACATTTTATGTACTTTTTCATTCATTCTTGTGTCAAAAAAAGGCAATCGGAATCGACCCAATTGCTTGTTTTAAAAAAAAAAGCCTGGAGATCAGAATTGGCAGTCAGTCTACAAATAAGGTTATTTATGAAGGTTTTAAAGAAGATAAGCGGTTAAGAAGAAAATAGCAGTTACTATAATGCAGCAAATGTTACTGGTTATAGTGCATTGTCTTTCTAATATATTAGACTGAATTATGTGTGTTCTTTGTTGCCGTGTAGACGATGGAGCTTTGGTCACCATGGATGTTGGTCTGGCCTACAGAGACAGCACTCTGAGTGAGTGGACTGAGATGGCCCATTCAATAGAGCATCGCAAACTGAGCTGCAATTTCACTGCAACAAAGGTAAGCATGCAAGTTATTTCTGACCAGTAACAAATCCAAAAAAAACCCTTACTGATAGTGTTAAGGCCATTTTTCAAGTTAGGTCAGAGACTTCAGTCTCTGTAAATCCTATATAGGGAACAAGTGCATTGTACCTTGAATAGCTCAGTATTCAGTTTTTTTTTTCTTTGAAGATTTTCAAAACCTCACCCAAATCTCTTTTTATTGTCAGACTTATGAGAACGAGGGGCGCTACTATGATTGTGATCTGTTGCCCTTTATGGAGGTTGGAAGTGTGGCCCATAAGTACTATCTTCTTAACATCCGACTACCTGTTAATGAACGGAAAAAAGTCAACATCGGGATTGGAGAAATCAAAGACATTCGTCTGGTGGTGAGTCTTCAGACAGTACAGAATGTGTGCTGTGACTTTGATTAAATACAGTCATAGGATGCGTGTTTACTCAGAGTTATGCAAGCAGCTTTGTTTGAGCTTTTTTGCATGGGAGGATTTTGGCCCAGTCTCGGCTTGTTATAATTGGCACACACGTCTGGACAGGGCAATGGTTATACAAATGTCAGTGGACTGAACATATCTGGATTGTATCACCTCTTAATCTTCCCTTCTGTTTGGCTTACTCCTCTTATTTGGCTTTCAGCAAACAACCATACCCATTAATTAAGTGCTCTTAATGTGTTTCTTGTGATGTCACTGTAATTTCCCTCTCAATGTTACTTTCCAGAGCATTCATCAAAATGGTGGCTTCACCAAGGTTTGGTTTGCCATGAAGACGTTCCTCACTCCCAGTGTCCTGATCATCATGATCTGGTACTGGAGGAGAATCACCCTGATGACCAGGCCACCTGTTCTCCTGGAAAAGTAAGACTATTGTGCTTCTGTCACTTCTTTAAACTGGTCTGCTGGATCAAGGCCACACAGCAGCAGAATACGATTGTCATTACTGTCATTACTGAGTCCTTAAAGGGATAGTTAAAAGCAGATATGAGCAGTGTGTCATCTGAAATTTTAGATCCTGTCCTATCAGTTTTGTGGTATGCATGCATCGCAAATGCTCCGGTCTTTACTGAGGTATAAATCTGCCTTAAAGGGTTAGTTTACCCAAAAATAAAAATTCTGTAATTAATTACTCACCCTTATGTCGTTACAAATCTGTAAGACCTTTGTTAATCTTCAGAAAACAAATTAAGATATTTTTGATAAAATCTGAGAGCTCTCTGACCCTCCGTAGACAGCAATGCAATTGCAAAGTTCTCAGGTCCAGAAACGTAGTAAGAACATTGGTAAAATAGTCCATGGGACATCAGTGGTTCAACTGTAATTTTATAAAGCTACGAGAGTACTTTTTGTGCGCAAAGAAAACAACAACATAATTTATTCAATAATTCTTCTCCCCGAGTTACCGTCTTCCGCCATTTTGGGGAGTACCCCAGAATGTAGTCTACACTCCAGTCTGCTAGTTTATGCTCAGCACTAACCTGAAAGTCTTTACACACAAAAAGTATTCTCGTAGCTTCGTAAAATTCAGAATATGTTCCGAAGATGAATGGGCTTTTGTGTCTGGAACGACATGAGGGTGAGTAATTAATGACAGAATTTAAATTTTTGAGTGAACTGACCCTTTAAGATTCTCACTAAATCTTAAGATTTTCCAGAATAAATTTAGCCTCGATTGAACTTTTGTTGTTTCAAATGTAATAAGACTTTGCGTTCTGGATGTCACCATATTTGACATTTACTTTAGTCACTGTTGCTATGATTACCGATAGTAGTCACAAATAGAATACAGGCTTGACTTCAGTTGCATGTTTATACAGAAAGTATATGAGTCTCTATCGTAAGCTCTTGTGTGAATAGGACATTTTGAGAATCACAATGTAAATGCAGTTGTCATTCCAACTGGCAGTGTGAATGTAGCCCAAAAGGTAACATAGTCAGTTGTTTCTGGTGTTATTGGTTTACTGGTCAATAGAATGAAGAAAGGCAGGATAATTTAGATCCTTGCACTGTTTTGACAATAGGAAAAATTAGTTTAATGAAATTTTTTGTAAGGGGTTGCCAGGGTGTTGCTGTTTGGTTGAAAGAAAAAGTGTATAAGAAAGAAGGGATATGAGTTGTTTTTACAGTACTACTGTGTGGTTGCTTGGGTGTTCTGGGTTGATAGCTAGGTGCTAGGAAGGAATCAAAATGGTGAAACTTTTTTTTTATCTTAATTTTTGACATTCAAGCATATCATAGACTCTTTTATGCAAAGCAGCCTTAATTGCATTTAACTATGCATTTTATCAGTTCATTTGTTCATGTATTCCCTAAGAATCTAGCCCATGATCTTATTATTGCTAACACCATGCTTAACAGTTTGAGCTACAGGAATGTATCTAACAATCAATTTCCCTATACAAAATATATTGCATCGTGAACACTGTTTGATATGACATTATTTTAGTCATATGCCTAAGATCAGATATTTATGAAAACTTACATTTCCTAATGAAAAAAATTTCTTCAGGAAATATTAACAGAAAGTGCTATTTCCTGAAGAAATTTTTTCATAATTTCATGTAGTTTCATTTAAATGTTCATGTAGTTTCTTCCTTGCAAACTAAACACGTGCACCAACCATCCATTTCTCTCACACACTGCCTTTGCACTAGAAGTCCCAGCAGACAGAAAGCTCTCAAGCAGATGTACTTTGTGCATCTTGCAGGAAGGATAATTATTTTTTCATGTTGTGAAAGCTTTTCCATAGCATGCTTTTTTACTAGAGTGTCAAGATAGGAACTGGAATCCTTTTTTACATTTCTGAGGGAGCTAAGAAATGTGTGACATGGGCTCCCACTGGCTTTCTTATTGGAATGATGCCAGAATGCTGCTTCATGCCAGTGGAACCTGCAGAGACGCTGTGAGTGTGTGAGTTACACATGTCTCCAGGGAGCAGCTTATTTTAGTAGACGTCATGGATGTGCGCTATCTTGCATTCTTGCTATTCACAGCTAACTTTTTGTACCCTTGTGTGTTTAAGAGCTCTTTCAATAATACATAAATGCACTTCATACATACAGTGACTTAAATACATTTCATGTAGTAATTAAAATTATAATAGTGAAATATCAGTCTTCAATATTTCTTATGTGCTGCTTAATATTTTTGTGAAAGCCTTGATACTATGTTTCAGGATTCTTTAAAAAACAAGTTCAATTTAATGTATCCTTGCTGAAAGGAGAATTCATTTCTTTCTTTAAAAACCAAAAAATTCTCATCGACCCCAAACATTAAAAAGTACCTGAAAATGCATATAAAAACATAAAAATAGTAACACCTGTTATTATTTTAACCTTTTTTTTTTTTTTTTTTCCTCAAATGCTGTAAAACCACATGAAACCAATATGAATACAATGGGTACATTTCTAAGAACTTGGCACATGTGTTCTAAACTAATGTTTTAAGGATTTTTTTCTTTTCTTTATTGTGGATTGTTTTGTCGTTTAATATTCCAGTTTTACTTTTTAGTATCTGAAAAGCTGCTTTGTTCACATTGCCAGTAAAAAAAAATGCACCTCCGTACCCTCACCAGAGTTGAACTCATGGAACATTCCCGGCATTCCAACACAATATGGTCTCTCTCTGCCCTGATTGTGCAGGCTGAAATGTGATTCATGTGTTTGAAGTCACATTCTACACCCCATCTCAGTCTTACCAAATTAGCTTGTCCCAGCATGCTTGCGTTTGAACACTAGAAAAAATTAATGCTGACATGGAGCCAAAACTTGTTTGACTTTACGTCTTGGTTCTATCATACATTGGTTAAAAAAAGTGATCTTTACTGGTATATTGATAATGATTATATCTCTGCATGCTTTGTGTTCTTTTAGGATTATCTTTGCTCTGGGAATCTCCATGACATTCATCAATATCCCAGTTGAATGGTTCTCAGTGGGTTTCAACTGGACCTGGATGCTGCTGTTTGGTGACATCCGTCAGGGCATCTTCTATGCAATGCTGCTTTCTTTCTGGATCATCTTCTGTGGAGAACATCTCATGGTAAGAGCCACTTTCCTGTTTATCCAAACAATGGAATGCTAATGGAGTGTTTGGAAACTACCTTATAGTAAAAAGAGCTACTGAATTGATTTAATTTTTGTTGTGTTTTTTCCCTCAAGGACCAGACAGAGAGAAACCGTTTTTCTGTGTACTGGAAGCAAGTTGGACCCATTGTCTTTGGCTCCTTCTGCCTATTCATTTTTGATATGTGTGAAAGGTGAGAAAATGCTGAATGCTCATTCTTGGCATGAAATAACTCACTTTAGTTTCCATATAACTCGAGTTCTTTTGTTCTTTTAGTACTGCTGGGTGGTTCTTAATAAAAATGCATTTTATTTATTTTCTTCGTAGAGGAGTACAGCTGAAGAACCCTTTCTACAGTATCTGGGCATCAGATGTTGGGACAGAGCTTGCTGTATCCTTTTGACAGTGTGAGATGTTGGTACAGATGTTAATTAAAGGCTTTCAGGATGGCAACTGAGGGTCATATCCCTGCTCTGTTCATTCAAGTATTATAACCATGCAACTTCCTTATGTGCCACATGCAGTATGTTCGGACCAAACGTGTACTAAAGGCTTAAAGAGTAAATAATGATCCAAACAAAGAAATTGCATCCATATTGTTGCTGATTTCTGTAATTCTGTAGTGTAGTCACTTTAACTTAAGTTATCACTTTAACTGAGATTGGTGTAGATGGCCTTCATCATTGTAGCAGGAATCTGCGCATGTCTCTACTTCCTGTTCCTGTGCTTCATGGTGTTCCAAGTGTTCAGAAACATCAGTGGGAAAAGGTCGTCCTTACCTGCTATGACAAAGGCTCGTCGACTGCACTATGAGGTAATGTGTAACCTAGATAATGTTAGCATTTAGCATAGTACCTGAGATTCTTGCAGCCTTACAGTGCTCAAGAAACATTTGGCATTATCAGTGTTGAAAACAGCTGTGCTGCATAATATTTTTGTGGAAACCATGAAACATTTGAGTGTTTCTTGAATATGTTTTTTTTTTTCTCATGTAGGGCCTCATCTTCCGCTTCAAGTTCCTGATGTTGGTCACACTAGCATGTGCTGCAATGACTGTCATCTTCTTCATCATTAGCCAGGTATAGATTACTTGTCAGTTAAATCAGTCTCTACATGATATGTCATCGTAGATTGATTCATTCATATGGTTTTCGTTGTGTGTTAACAGGTGAATGAGGGTCATTGGCACTGGGGTGGCTACACGGTTCAGGTGAACAGCGCCTTCTTCACCGGAATCTATGGCATGTGGAACCTCTACGTATTTGCCCTCATGTTTCTCTATGCACCGTCTCACAAGCGTTATGGGGATGAGCAATCAAGCGGTGAGACATTTGGACAGTAAAATTGTAAATAATTTGTATGACACCTGAAACTCTAATGACAAAGCTTCTATGCAGACATGCTGCATATAATAGTTCATTATGCATTATAAGCCTTTATCAACCAACATCAAGGATGGTCCAGCTACAAGCACCTCACCAATCATCATGGAATGGACATTATGGACACTGATCGCAATCCTTCATTTATTTTTTGTCAAATTATTATTTGACTTGTACTAAACTTGCCTAAACTACAGTAGCATCATTATTTGGTTCAGACTCTGTAGCCAGAGGTGACCCCCTGACTTCAATAGCTAGTGATTCATTTACTGTGTAAAAGATATATTCTTTTGCTGTGAAAGAGCCAAATGATAAAATACATCTATTTACAATATGATTTATTGTAATAAACATATATATATATATATATATATATATATATATATGTGTATATGACCATTTGATATACTACAATGGTTACTGTTAATGATCCAAAAAATGGTGCCAAATTAAAGGTTTTTATTTTTTTTTGTCTGCCAGATAGCTGTAAATGCATAAATATTTACACTGTACAAGAATTTATGAGTTCATATACAAGGGCCTGTTGATGACAGTTAAAACAAAAGTTTCATTCTGCTGTGCATTTGGGATATCAAGGGTTGTGTTCCTCATGTAAGTAGTGAATCACTAAATGGTTATTTGATTGATAGCTTGTCTTCTAATCAATAGCTTATAAATAAATGAAGGCTAATTTTGTGGTTTGGCACAGAATGTTGCATAAATGTCGCCCCTGTAGCGCATTGTATTGTTAGCATTAGGATTATTTGGTTTACAGACAAACTGAGACTACATTTTGAGACACACCCAAAACTACTCAGTGTAAACCACACGTTTTTTATTGTGCTGTATCGAAATGCACAGGTTGTCTAAATCGATCTTGGAATGTGTTTTTAAAAAGAGGTCTCAAAGGAGTCAGATGATGCTGTTTCATGTCCGCAGGACAAGGAATCAGTACCTGCAGCACTGTAAAGGTCATTCACTTAGCACCATGTTACACAGTCTCCTCGTGTTTAGTTTGCTTTAAGACAAGCACATCTTGATACCAGGAAAGGGTGGGGCTAGTTTTTTTGTTTGTCTTTTTTTTTTTTTTCCCTCTTTTGGGGAAATGGGCCTCTTTGGCGGCACTCGTTGTCTCTAATCTAGGCCAGGCTTCCTACTAGTCTAATGAAAACCATCAATATCTTGATGTCATGCTTGAAACTTTCTTTATGGTTTTCTGACCCTGAATGGTGTTTATCGTTGTTAGAATAGACATTCTAGAGATACTCAAACATTACTTCAATGTTTCAGGCTTTGTTTTATGAGTTAAACTTGTATTTTTTTAAGTGCATTATGCCAAGAGGTAACAAGTGTCGGTCTCAGCTCTCAGGCTGAAATTTTGTTGACAACATATATACAAATTAGTAGTAAATCGTTTAAATTGTCAGTGGTCATATCCTTCCTAAATTCTCCTGTTATTATAATTTGAGTAGATGTATGAGCCTAAAATCTGTTTGACCTTACAGTAATATTCAGTAACATTTACTTTTTATTTATAGATATTACTATTTATTTATTAAGGATGCATTCAGTTGATAAAAAATTGCTGCATCAACATTTATAATGTTACACAAAGATTTCTGTTATTCCAAATCAGCATACTAGAATGTTTTCTGAAAGGTTATGTGACACTGATTACTGGAGTAATGACTGCACAGCATTTTAAAATATATAAAATATTTTAAAATATATCAAAATAATAATTTTAAAATGTATGTATTTATATTATTGTATTTTTGGTCAAATAAATGCGGCATCAGAGATTTTAAAAACATTAAAAATCTTACTGATCCCAAAGTTTTAAACTTTTTTTTTTTTTTTTAAACAGCCAGTAATTATGGAAATGGTTGTGACAAGGCGCTTTCCTACTTTTAGTACCCCCCCCCCCCTCTCCTGTGGTGAAATAGGCTCTACAGGCAGCAGTGGGTGTCTCTAATCTAAGCCAGGCTTCCTGCTTGGGCTGGTCTAATGAAAACCATCAATATGCTTTCAAATTTTCCTTAAGGTTTTCTGTTCCCAAATGGTGTTTATTATTATTGCATATATAAACTGGTTATTTGTTCTTGACCACTCAAATATAGTGTATTGTAATTTAGTAATTATAATTATAATGAAATTAAAAATTATAGTGCATCACACATGGTTTTTCATGTTTGTTCAGACTTGTGCTGCAACAATTTGGGGTATTTTGTTTGTTTGTTATGCTGAATTCTTTATGAAGACGTTATCACCTTGAAAGTTATGTTTCCTGTTGTTCCTACCCTGTAGTGATGTTAGTGTAAATATTAATCAGTCGCTGATACATATTCCTCTGTTTTCTTTTTCCATATAGCTGATCAAGCTGGAAACAGCGGTGAAGACATACAGTTGACCACCACCATCACACATGTGGATGGACCTACAGAGATCTACAAAATGACCGGCAAAGAAGCTCAAGAATAACCATAACCTTTATTCAGGGTCCAACAAGAGTCTCAAAAGTTCAAACAATGCACTTTTGCATGTCCTGTGTGGTCCCTGTCATTTCAAACACAGCCTCACATATATTAAGCCCCTTTTTCACTTATTGGCTTTCCATTCCGCTGAGGTTCAGTCTAAAACATCTGCTTATGCCGAGCTATAGAAAAACGGAGTTGCACACCATCTTGTGGGTGCTGGGAGAAATTATGAAGTGTATCTTGTACTGTGGGTAGGCAAAGGCACTGGTGTTTGCAAGGACCAATACATTGGGGGAAAGGGAAACAAGGTCATTTTTAATTACGCAGCAATTGTTTGTTGTTTATGTATTCTGTAGCTGAGATTGTTTTCCCCTTTGATTTTTGTAATTACAAAACAAGGAAAAAACACTGTCAGCATACTATATAGTAACGTATGTTTTTTTTTTTTTTCTCTCCAGTTGATCCTTCCTCATATGACTTCCTTAAACGCTCCCTACCCAAAGTAAACACACCCCTTGAACCCATAGCGTGAATGACCGAGTTCAAACCGAGGTCTCCCAGAACAAGATGTGGTTGTAAAGTGACATACAGATAGATTCATGTCCTTGTGTTCTGAATTGCAAACACTATGTTCATTATGTTACAATGTAGAGATATATTTTTTATAAAGTGCTTATTTTCATCAGTTTGAAAGCATTAGTAGCTGTATTGTATCATTGTGTTGTTAAAAAAAAAAAAAAGTATCTTTTTGAGATTTTTGAATGTATCACATGGAAATTTAGGGTTTTGTTTTTTTATGCTTTTTATGCTAATTTAAATAATAAAAAAACATTTTAGATTTGTTTGGCTAAAGGGACTTTGCTTAATAAAACACTGGTGAACAGAAAGATGTGCTGCAGTATAAAAACAAGTCTCAGAACTACATTTCATATATACTTAAAGGTTTTAATATGAAGCCGTCTTGAATCACTATAACAACCCAATTGTATCCAACAAATAGTTATATATATATATATATATATATATATATATATATATATATATTAGTTGGTTTAAATTTCAGAATTAGGTAGCAAACCCTAAAAATGCACCACTTCATTGCTTAGTATGCTGCCATCATCTTCCTGCTGCCCATCTTTGCAACACAGCAGCCTTTCAGTTTATCTCAGCCTCAACAATCTCCTGCTGTATTCTTCCACCAGGTGCAGACCAGTGCTCCACTGATGTAATAACAGAGACAGACAAACATATACACATCTACCATACAGTAATGGTTATTTGTTGGGTACCACTGGATCAGCTATTCAAGATTTGACACTAGGGCAAGGGGTGAATTTTTTTTTTTTACTTTTTTTTTTTTTTTTCTTTCCTGCTTTGGAAGTGGCCATGACCTATGAATTCTGCAGGGAAATATCATAGTTACCAGAAGTTCAATAATACAAAACTGAAAAAGGTCAATTTTTATAGTAATCCTAATCCAATTTAGGCCTAATTTTTTAGTAGGCTTTACCTAATCCATGTATTCACCAAGCTTTACCTATTTTCTCACAAAATGCAATTCAATATGAATGCTGTCATAAAGAGTTTACTATTTAGAAAATGCAGTAACCATTATTTTTACTGTGTGTATGGTGTTTGCATCTACTAATAAGACTACTTAAAAATGAGGGTACAATTTCTTTACAGTTTGTGTGTGTGTTTGTTACTGAGTTAACATCATGGTTGAAACAGAAAATATAATAATATTAAACTGCTAAAATATGGAAAAAGGACCATTGGGTTAAAGACTGACTTTAAATAATTTTGTCACTGTGTTGACAAAAATAAAAACCTTATAAGCTAAATATATTTGAGGAAATCTACAAACCGAGGACAAGTGGACTGATGTCATAATTTTGCTGTGTTCAAATAGTATTGTAAAAATGGCAGAATCAAGATAACACATATCTAATACTTTTGAATGTGTCACTGTCGTAATGTAAAGATACAACAATCATTACAATGACAAATTCCTGAGAGTGCTAAAATAACATGGTAAATAAACCAACATTCCTTGCTATTTTGTCAAGGCGAGGGATTGATTGTTCTCAGAATCACAGAAAGAGGGCGCGCGAATTGAGGAGAATTTGGAGGAAAACAATCAGCGGCGTCTCTCTCCGCAGTTCGAAGGCTTCGAAAGGTCGACGGTGACGTCATGTCGTGCGCCGATTGTGATTGGTCAGCGTAGGTGGAAGTGTTACAAACGGTGTCATTCACAAAGTAACAAGAATACATTACAATAGTGATAAAGAATGCATTTAACTTTAAAATAGTATTTAGATCATTTTACAGACAATTTCACACGCGGACCTTTTGAAGTTCACGTAAAACCAGTTTTGGGGCGTATTTTCCGTTTCTTCACTGATTTATCAGCAGATCACACTTGAGAGATTGGTTTAAAGGTAAGACTATTCTGTCGACGGCAAATGAGTTTTACGGTTTGAATTTATTTGTATTTCACAAATAACACGAGATGTAGAAACTCTACTGCTTCTTTTTGTGGCCTAGGTACATTTGTATGTCGAAAACAGAAAGTTGTCGCCTTGTAATCCTTTAAGTTTAAATCAAGTTGTGAAGCGGATAACAAACTTTAACGATTCAACAGGTTAGTCAGTGTGAAATATTAAACTGTAAATCGGTAGGTGGCTATAAATCTAACTCATGAACTACAAAATTAAAGTTAAAATGACTGCCTATTATTCACCCTTTGGAATGCGAGGGAAATTCCTGTTTTTAAATCGTTATTAGTAGGCCAAAATGACTCTGGTAGAGTTGTTTAAGATGAAAATACACTAACATATACCAGAAATCATTTAAAGTCTTTCTCAGTTTCTGTGAGATTGCCTTAGATCAAACTACAAGTAGAGACAAGACGATTGAATTTCCTTCTGTAGTCAGTGATACCTATAGGGGATGTAGCCTACTGCACATTAAATATTGGCTATGAAACGTACAGTCCAGACTTGTATATAATGTTTAAAACCCCTAGTTTTGCCCCTCTGAAGGGGTTTGCATGCATGACTACACTGTTAATGATCTGCACTCATTAGTTTGCATGTGAGCCCATTGAGGAGCCCTTCATTTCTTTTTCATCAAACTCTTGTTCAAGGACCGTCCTCCTAAGTATTTGTTTTATGGGCAAAACAATCTGATGTTACCGGCTTGGCAGCCACATCCACGTTGTCTTCATGGGTAGGAGAGTGTCTCGTATCTAGTCTGATCTCCTTCAAAAGCTGACACATGGCCCTGAGAATGTCCCTGAACATACAAGTATCACAGTTTAAATCATATTAGATTTCTGTCTAAATGAATATTTTAGCCAAAACAGATTCAATTTTTTTACTTCCTGCCATGTTGTCTGTGTCTACCAAGCTCCAAAATGGACAAAAAGAGGGAAAACACCATTAATACAGACCACACGACTCAAGTGCTATATTCCAATTCTATTGGAGTCATAGAATGGGTTTGTGATGAACAGACCAAAGTTTAATAAATTTTTTACTGTAGTTTTCCAGTCAAAAATAGCTCCTTTTGATGCAATGTGCCATTGACATCCAGCTTGAAAGTAGTAAATGTCTTTGGTTCTCATGTTTCTGGTGACCAAACATTATTCATGTCAAATCTTATGTACTTGTATATAGATTTCTCTTTCGTAATTGCACAGACTTAAAAACAAAAATCGCTATTGTTCAGATCTATTGGAAATTCCTAAAAGAATCTGTGGGGAATCAGCCTTCTGAATTGGCCTGCAAATTCACATCATGATTAGATTAAACATTTCTATTTGATTTTAAACTTGATAGACATGGTCACCATGTGTGATTGTTGTATAGAAAAGAGTGAAATCATCATTTCAAGTAAACTTTAATAAGAGAGCAACATGAGTAAAAATTTAATATGTTGGGTGACTTCTTAATAGTAATAATAAAAAAAAATACAGACACATAAATCCGCTGCTTCTCTTTGAGATAGTGGTGGCTTGTAGTGTTGCAGTGATTAACCACATAACTGTTCAAATGTGTCCTCTGTTTATATTGTGTCTGTTAGTGGATGTGACTGGAAACAGAGCTCTGCCAAAACCAAACCTCTGCTGACCATAGTGCTGCTTCTACTCTATGTAATATTTGAATAATGGCAGCTGTTTGTGTGACACGTTATACAGTAGACCTTTTGTATCAATGCACATGAATCATCAACATTGGGTTGGATTCCAGCAAAACAATTACATTACACCATATACATGACCCAACTACTGAATTTTTTTTCTTTTATGCATCCAAAATGACAAAAACAAAAGAGTACTGCTTCCCTTAAACCCACCAGATCTCAAATGTTTAGCTAAAATATAAATGTAGACTTTAAAACCTGCAAACACAATGTTTTCCTGTTACTCTAGGAAATTTAAATGCACTGCTTACTCTGAAAACTATGTGGAGTTTCAACTTAGTTTTATTATTTTTGGTAATAATGCACTGTTACTGTATTAGACTATAAGACTTTAATAAAATAAGATGGCTGTCCTCACGAGGGATTGTAACATTTAGCCAGTGTTCGTAATTGATGCAATAGTTCATACCCTTTCTCGATTTGATTGTGAAACTAAGTGTTGCACCATTTTGGTTTCCTCAGAAGCAACGTTACGATTTGTTATATTGCACCAAGCTCCAGAATGTCACCACCACTCTTACCTTAAAGCTAAGCAAAGCACTTAAAATTACTAAAACTAAAATAAAAAATTCAAATGAAAATATATAAATATAAAAACTATTTGAAAATATTGATGAATAATAATATATAATAATATTAACACTGGCACATGGTCTCTGCATACTGGCTGTAATGCAATAATCAGACTTTTTTTTCATTTGATACATTTAAAAAGGTCATGAAGTTAGCACAAACACTCTGGCCCATCCACAGGCAATGTGGGTTTGACTTTAACATTTGTCAAAAACCACCTTCTCACTATCAATCAATCAATCACCTTTATTTATATAGCGCTTTTAACAATACAGATTGTGTCAAAGCACTGAACAGAATCAAATAGTAAAATAGAGTGTCAGTAAGATATAATGACGAAATTAACGATCAATTTTCAGCTTAAGGCATTTCATTATTCATGAATGTGGAGGAGTCGTTGTCTAGGTCAGCTCAGTTTAAAGAGGATCGGTGTAAACAAATCAACGATAGTCGCTGAAAATTAAGTGTCCTACTACTGCGATTTCACAGAAAAAAAGTCACTTTTATCCTCTGATACCATTAGAAACAGATTTAAAGAGCTGCCGCATGACTTCAGAACTGCACTAAATCAAAAGACTGTACTTTGGAAGATTAAAGTTATGCAATAATAGAATTACAAGATCATGTGTGATTTTAGTCAGTGGTTTCCTAGTTCTCATGTCAAATGTGAAAACTGTTATTCAAGCGTCTAAAATTATTTCTTCAAGTTTCTCTTTGGTTTTTCCCTGACCTGCTTGGTTAATCATTTTGGTAATACATGTTGCTGCAGTAAATATGATATACAGTTCATATGATGGGTGAAATGAAGGCCATGAGGTTTTTGAGAGTTTGTGGACTCTACCTTTTGTCTGCCAGTCATTCATCTCCATCCCAATCTGATGAATAGATTTATTGTATCACCCTTGTCAAATTTGTCATGTGCTTTCACTGTTAGGCGTGTTTGTGTCAGCTTCAAATACCTTCCATAACAGTTCAAATCAGTCTGTGAGTAAGGAGCTGATAATTAAATTTCTGTTTTAAAGTCGTGGTAGTTTTTTCAGTTGTACTTTTGTCACAAATTTTGAGAAAGGCTTATTCCATGCCTCTTTAACGACAACTGTGACCTATAGTGTGACATGCTGGATTTCATCTAAAACTATTTTATTTAATATTATTTATTGTTATTTTGTTATTTTTTGTTTTATTAGTATTATGGTATTTTTATATTATTATTAAGTAGTAGTAGTAGTAGTAGTAATCATTTATTCTCTATTATATAATGTTTTTATATATTTTATGTAATGGTGTATAATTTTATTAAGTAACAATAATATTAGGTTACACTTTATCTTAAGGTGTCCTTGTTACATTGTAATTATAAATTTAAGTACTGAGTAATATTAACTAACTACATGTACTTACTATATGGTTAGGGTTAGGATCAGGGTTTGGTTTAGAGTTAGTTGCTTGTAATTACGCATGATTTAATGTTATTACAATAATAAGTACATGCAACGTGTAACAAGGCACCGTAAAATAAAGTGTTACTTAATAATAATAATAAGAATTATTATTATTTATTATCTAAGTAATTATTTTGGTGACACTTTACAATAAGGTGTCATTTGTTAACATTAGTTAATG
>SCHK01352620.1:0-14015 GCA_004124795.1 Poropuntius huangchuchieni
AAACAGCTGAATTTAAACAGTGAATCCTAGATTAGGCCTTCTCTCGTTAAATCAATAAATTATACAAACCTCAATACTAAATGCTAGAATGAAGATGAATTATTCTCATAGAACAGCTTGTCTTTTTAGAAATATTTTTTTTTTACCTTTAGGTGCAACAAAGTACTCATCTACTGTGTGTTTGGCTAACTGGAGCAACTCCTCCGCACATTCACCCTCTGTTACCGTATCATCTCTCAAATACAGCTCTCTGTACACAACAGGAAGTTCAAAGGAAAAGTTTAACTCCTATAAAATAGTGACATGTTGATGCTGTCCTATGAGTAAACATACTTTGAATGTCTGGGAAGAGCAACCACCATTTTACATTGAGAAAATATAGCAAATATAAATATATTTTTAAACAATATTAACAGTCGACAAATGAAAACACCATCAAAAAAGGTCTTAATTCAGTGGATTCCCCTAAACTGACTGGAAGTCGTACCTAGAATAACTAGCACACTGTCACATAACTTACATAAGTTGATGTGAGCATCAGCAGGATTCTTAAATACCTGTCCTCTAGAACTGAATCCATCGGTTCCACAACATCAGTATTAATGACATGAAGCTGATCAGCGAATCTAATGGCTTTCTCCAGACAGTCCACCCCTCTTTACTGCCAAAGTCAACAAGGGCTAATCTCTCCAACTTGTCCACTAAATCTGGTGAGACTCTTGTTGGCTGCAAATGAAATTAAACATGGTTATATTGTTATGTCTTTTAGGAAAACATAAATTCTTAATTTTTATTAATAGTAAATCAGAATAGGATTGATTGCAAAATTACATTGTAATTGTAAATGTGTGTTTGTGAGTGTTTATATATTATATGTAATGTTGGAACAAAACCGACAAACTAAAGGTGTATGTACAAAAACGTATAAACAGAAATAATATTATTACTTTATTAATGAATGTATTCGCTGTTTAGGGCATACATTTTCACATAACAGAGCTGCTCAGTTTCTAAACTATGTTTTTCTGCTGCCATCTACTGGGAGGTTCAAGAAACATTGTAAAGAACGTCAAAGTAAAAAGTAAGTAAAGCTTTATCTTTATGTGGGCTTCTGTTACCATGCTCCAGTCGTGCCAATTTTTGCTTAGGTTGTCAACTAGGCATGGAGAAATATTTGGTGACATGACAAAATGCACCTTTTACCCCACTGTCCCCTACTAACGTTACACAGTCCTTTATTTCATGAGTACAACATAAGCTACATAAACGTGTGTGCAGAAAGGCATTACCGGTGGAAGCTGATTTTCTGCTATGGGGTCCCATGTGGGTACCTGAGGAACCTAAAGAGTTGAACAATGTGCGAAATATTCATATTAGCATTGCATAATATGTTCAGCATAAACATTTGTTCACCTATTGATGGGTTAATTTACATCTTACACATTTATTCATCCCAACACAACCGTCTGCAAATTAAGAACGCTTTACCTTGGAATTCCAGGCGGAGTTACTTGATTGCTGTTTGCAAGTCCACCGTGACCACGACGTTCCACTGCCCGATACAGTGCCGCTTAGAGCGGGCAGCGTTAATACTCCACACCGAGGATGCGCAGGCCGCAGAGCCCTTAAAGCTCGCGCTGTACATTTGCAGAACATGTTTAAATGACGTTCCTACGTTTGTCACGTTGTTGCGCAACAGAACTAAAATTATAAAGACTGTAAGGATTTCTCTATTGCGAAGGACACATAACTACAGACGTTCTACCAAAAAATGAAGATGAAAAAATGCTCTATTTTTCCGGAAGTATTTTTTTGTTTGCTTTTCTGGAAGTCATGCCGTATCTTCTCATAGAGGACTGAGGATTACCATTGCAAGAGCCCAGATAGCGAAGTCGGTAGAGCATGAGACTCAGGGTCGTGGGTTCGAGCCCTACGTTGGGCGATTACTTTATTTGCATACTACACTGGCGCCATTGTTCTTTGAACATTAATTACAATACATACAAAACAACAGAATAAGGTGCCGCTGAATAAAATATGAAAATTCACTAATCTCTCACTTGTGAACCTGTATAACATTGATCTATGTAACATGGTTCCTTTTCGGGTTTTTTTCCCTTAAAATGGAAGTCAAAAGTAATCTTGCTTACCAACATCCTTCAAAATATCTTGTTTTGTTTTCCACAGAAGAAAGAACATACAGTTTGGAAGGACAGGAGGGTGAGTAAATGATGTTAGAATTAAATTTTTGGGTGAAAACGCAAATAAATGTGATTATCAGCTTCAAAATTTAATTAACCTCATTCATTTTTTTTTCTTTCAAAATGCCAACTGGGGAAATGTATCACGCCATATGTGACCCTGGACCACAAAACCAGTCCCAATCTCAAAGCTGTATAAATAAGTGTTCCATTGATGTATGGTTTCTTAGGATAGGACAATATTTGGCTGAGATACGGCTATTTAAAAAAAAAAATCTGGAATATGAGGGTGCAAAAAAATATCAAAATATTGAGAAAATCGCCTTTAAAGTTGTCCAAATGAAGTTCTTAGCAATGCATATTACTGAGTTTTTATACGTTAATGGTGGGAAATTTACAAAATATCTTAATGGAACATTATCTTTAATTAATATCCTAATGATTTTTGAAAAATTTATAAATTTGACCCATACAATGTATTGCTGGCTATTGCTACAAATATACCTGTGCTACTTATGACTGTTTTTTTGGTCCAGGGTCACATATAAGCATTTTGAAGTCAAATTTCTGGACAGTCAGCATGTTTAAACATCAACACTAACACAGTATTATTCATGCATGGATGACACTTTAACCGCATACAAAACACATCAACGCTGTTTTTTTAAGTGTTTATTAACCTTTTAAGTATTGTACATTGATTAACAGGGTTGACAAGTAAATACTCTTACATAAATTAAGAGGGTTCAAAGTCATCACCTGACTGGTGCTCTTTTCACATTTCTAACATTTCCTCAAAAAGGAATACAAAACTGCACAAGATCTCAAATTAGAAAAACATCACTTTATTAAAGTGACTTGTAATTCCTTACTTGATTTCAACAATTGAAAGTAGCTGGTATAAAACAGAAGGAGGTAGATGATGCCAAAGCCTGAGCTCGAATTGGCTGCATCTTCAGAGTGTGCAGGTCAAGAATACATATTTGTTTTTGTAATATAATACACTAAATCTGAGAGTGTTGAACTCTCTATGGGTTCACTCTAGCAGTAGTGTGGACTGCAGAGTTCTACGAGTCCTTCGGCTAGTCTGTCTTTCCTGCTCGAATATTCCCAGAGGCCTTCTCCTCCTAGAGGGAGTGTGACACAAGAAATCATCGATGGTCTGCTTGGAGATTTGGCCGGCCTCCTCTAGCCGTCTCACTACCTGCTCAACCTTCCACTCCCACAGTCCACCAGCACTCTTGTTCTTCAATACATTAACCTAAGAAAGCAGAAAGGAACAGGGAAAGGAAGAGAGACAAGAATGGGAGAGGAAACGGATTAAAACATGCTTTACAATTTATCTTGGTTAAACCTAATTATCTTTTCATACAATAGGTGTTTGGCTTCTATATTTAAATGTAGATATCTGATGTTCCATATTTAGGTTTTTAAATGCTGTTCAAAAGTTTGGGATTGGTAGGATGTTTTTGAAAGAGGTCTCTATGGCTCACCGTGGCTACATTTATTTATGATGCAAAAATATAGTAAAACAGTATTGTGAAATAAAATCACAACACCTTTCTTTTTACACATATTTTAAAATGTAATGTATTCCTGTGATGGCAAAGGTAAATTTTTAGCAGTCATTACCCTAGTCTATAGCGTCACATGATCCTTAACAGCATTTATTTAAAATAAAAATCTTAAAAAAAAAATAAATAATTTAAAGCATTTTTGTTGAATAAAAGTATTACTCTCTTTTAAAAGAACATACTGTCCCCAAACCTTTGAATGGTAGTGTACAATGTGGTGTCTTTACAAAACTAAACTGTTAATTCATTTCATTTTTGAAATGAATGAATTGGACCGTTTAAAATGCATCCCAGGGTACACCTCCAAATATGATTAGTCTGAGTTATAATTTGTTTACATTGCTAACATTGGTGATTGCATAATTCCATTTGTGTTAGTTAATAGTTTTGATGACTTAAATGTAGTAATAATTGTGAGGTGTAATCTGTAGGTGTGTCCAAACTTGTATCTGATCTCTCACCACTTCCTGAGAGAACTCTGGTTTCTTCACTAACACTGGAGTCTTTGACACTAGGGCTGTTGTGAGGGCAGAGACTGCTTCTTTTATGGACCCTTTCATAGCCAATATAAGAACCTAAAAACAGAACAGTTAACATATGCAAGCTCTTTCAAAGGCTGATTTAAATAAACACACACACACACACTTACCCTTAGGTTCTGGCACAGCCGACTGTTTGTGCTCATTATCTGAGAGTAGAATGCCTGGGCTCTCTCTATATCATTCTACAACATATATCAGGTAAAATGAAAAGTAAGTGATTTACTGATAATATGTGAAATTATATTATACTGTATATAATATAGCATACTGTTAATATATCAAAAGATGCAACAATGCCTGTGATTCAGTGATAATTACACACTATCTGAATGCCATTTAACAACTAAGATCTGATATTACACCAACCTGCTTGATTTAAGGCATTGCATACCATACATTTATCCTTTAATTTAAAATTAGATATAGATATTTCAGTCAGCTTACCTGTTTGAGAGCAAGAGCAGCTGCAAAGCAGTAGGCATGTCGAGGAATGAGGCTGCCTTTTGTCTGACCTTCTTCCAACAGGGTCAAACAGATATGATACGACTTTGAGGTGTTCTGCCAATCCCAAGATACAGAAATGGTTTATAAATGACACTTATTAAATTCTTTTGTACTTGACATTACTTGAAATTACGGGGAAAAGCTACTGTCCAAAACACAAGTCCAAAACATTGTACCTGTTTAGAAAAACTGTAGACATTCTATTGTACTGAAATCAGTTTGTCTTATCTGGGATTCAAGTAACTCTTTGGTAATTCTTAGTGGCTTTAATTCAAAGCATACAATACTTGCTTCTACATTGCCTTTACCAGTTTATAACAAGTTGCAAAGGCTAGAATGAAGGTGTCTTTGTTGAATGGCACTCCTTGTTTTTTCATTTCTCCCAACACCTCCAGGCAACCTGTGAGAACACCATCAGTGACCCACATCACATAGACTGAAACCATGGCAACAGACAGACCATTTTGCATTTTTACAGATAGGAAGCAGCATTGGTGAAGTATTTGATTGTGGTGATCAATTCCCTCATGAATCTCAAATATGCATTACTCTATTTTTCAGCCATTTTCAGATGTTTCAGCTCTGTATTTCAAACTACATTTTTGAACCAACAGCAAGTGCAATTGATTGTTTCATCCTCCAGCAGAACGGAGAGATAAGCAGAAGAAACTTACTTTTGTAACGCTGTTTAGTGAAAAGCATGTCAATAGCAATATTAAAGGATGTAGAATCCGAAAAGAATCCTTTGAGAGCCTAAGCAAAAAAAGAAGGAAAGACAATGTCAACTATCACTACAATTCATGTCCATACTCATGGTGTAAAATTTGTGTTCATTTTCACATACTGGATCTGTCAGAGTTTTGGCTCCCAGCTCCTCTAAACCCAGCTCATAGCATAACCTCATGAAAAGAGGGCCAAACTTGAATTCCCCAAATGCCATGTTACGATTCTCTTCATGGTACCTGGAACGGACAGAAATGAAAAGAGAACAGTGTTATAATATATACAAAACATATACATATGCAGAAATTATGCAGACATCTAAATAATCTCAAATAAACACAAACAGAATAATATTAAATATTTAAAAAAAAAACATTCAGATTAATATTACGTTCAATGTGTTACATCACTATGAATTTGCTCTTTGGGTAAACATGAACATCTTTATAATATAAATAATGTCTATTTCCCTACATAAATTATTGAGGCAGTTTTACCTGTACATAGCATTTCTCGCCATAAAAACATCTTCAGCAGACTGGCATAAATACAGTAGTATTTTCAATTCATCCTTTAAAATTAGCTGTTTTTTCTCCATTTTCTGAGTTACCGTATCAAAGTAATAACCTGTTAAAAAAAAGGTGAATAAATGAGTACATGAGAAAATCCCAGCATGTCGGCTCCTATTTCGGCAACCCGCTTTCATGTAAAATAAAACAGCTTTTGATACGACTGCAGTCTAAATCCAATCTCATGTGAGTGTTAATTTTTTGTAACATTTTTTATATGACTGAGTGCACCTTTAAAGTAATGATATTCAAACACCAGAAAGTGGTGTAAAATTATTTATATCATGCCAAATGATGCCTGCCTTTTGATCCTGACACCTGGTGGGCAACAGCAAGTTTCCTCTGCTGAAAATCCTGCAGCTTCACCACATCTTCAGACAAGAGATAACGTTTAGCTAAAAAGAGCATTTGTAAACAAGTCAGTTTCTCAGCTGTGTCAGAGGGGATGTCATTTGTTTGACCACTTTCATCACATTTAAACCCTGCTGAACAATTTAAACTAGCTAATTTGGGTTTTAGCGGGTTATGGGCATTTTTTACCTGATCAGGCTGGGAAGCAAACTTAGGGTTAGGCGTTTTAGAGTTATTTCCAGCAGGACAGTAACAAAGACAGATAATTTAACGTAAATAAAAACGACAATCCAGTTACATATGAAAAGAAGGATGACAGTGACAAATTCTTCGGTCCTCATACATTTTCGTCTGCGAAGACAACAGTGTTGTAATCAAGTCTTAAAATAAAAGTTACACACTTAGGGGTGGGTGGATGTGTGTTTTGCTGCAATAGCTCATCTACTTCTTAATGACCCTGGCCTTGACTTTTAGCGCCACTTCTATAGTATGTTCTCAGCTTGTTGGCTAAAGCCAGCCTAAACAAATACCAAAATTATGTGCATATTACCTCCATGTCGACATTTTAAGCAGTCTGATTTAATGGCTCCTCGAAGCACTGCAGCTCTGGACGAATCGGTCAGCATAATACGAGCGCAGGCATTCAGTCCTCGCAGCGCCATGTCTGTCTGAACTCACGCAGCAGTGACAGTGTACATTTTCTATCAGTCCCGAACATAAGAATGAATATTTCAGCAGGTAGAATTATTTAGATATATTTGTTGAACAACACATATTTTTAATTTTAAAATGCTTTGAGAAATGGTATATATTATTAGCAATACAAACAATTAAAAGTATTTTACTAACCTCGGCACCCCCGTTATTTTAGGTCAAAATGGAACATTCCAATGTGGCGCTGTCCTGTCAACCGGTATGTTTACAATGAATTACGTTATTTTTCTTAAAATAGGGAAAGACATATTCATTTAGACAATGCTTCGATTGTGAAAGTGGATGGACTTTTTCTGACAGTGGATTAAAACGCTTTGCATTCTTTTTTACTGGTAATTTACACCCTATGTCTAGACACTAGACTTTTTTTTTTTTTTTTTAGCACATAACATTCACATACAACATAAATATTGTTTAAAAGATCAATATGTGACTCAGGTTGATGCAAAGCAATAAAATACATACACAACCAGAATACAAAACAGAATAATATTCTATTAAAATAATCAGGCCAAAAAATAACAAATACATTTAATAAATAAAAACAAATATAAAGAGAAAAAAAATAGATAAAAACTTAACATAAACATCTTTAAAAAAACAAAAAAAAACAAAACAAAACGTAGAGTAAATAATTACACATAAGAATGTCAACTTCAAAGAATAATCTCTAAGACTAGATATACAGTATACACTACTACAGTTTATCTATGTTATGGCAATCAGCAGATGGCGCTATTGACCACAGACTACACACTCCTTTGAGATAATTATTAGATTTCAGTTGAGGAATACAGTTATTTTCAAGTTAAATAAACTAAGCCAACAGCACGTTTGACGGAAACAACCAGGTTTGTCTATCACTGATTGAAGATGATTCAATTAATTGTTTTAACGTGATTACTGATAGTTGATTTGACAGTCGATTTGAGACATAGATTGCCTAGTTCTGTCTGTAGTTGTGTTGTATTACGATGACAAGAAGAGCTATTAGTGAAGAAATAAAAAGCTAAATGTGTCTTTGCTTCCCTTGCTAAGCTGTTCTAACCACACAGCAAGATATAATCAATTATCAGCTGGATAATTGCCCAGCTTCTTTTCTCTGCATTGAAAGGTCATCATTAATGGCTGCGAGACAGAGAGACTTGTTCTATTGCATATGCCAGAATAATACATCATGTGTGACAAATTGTTCAGTTTGGGAATTTTGTCAAGGCAGGTTTGTTCTAAAATTATTGCATGTCTTTTGTGTTGAGACTGTCATATCATGTCTAGAGCCATCCTGTGAGTAGATGTGCACAATTATTTGCTTGATTTGAATGCAAGGTATAAGATAAAAAGTCCTTGGTGTGACCTTGTAGATTGTGATGTTTGTACTGTAGATAAATCCTTAGATGAGCATTATTTTTAGGGGTGTAGNACTGAATCCTTGGTGTGACCTTGTAGATTGTGATGTTTGTACCGTAGATAAATCCTTAGATGAGCATTATTTTTAGGGGTGTAGGTCATTGACGTTGGCTCTGAGATTGATGACTGTACAGGATTGTCAGGGATTGAATTTGTGTCTGTAGCCAAGGGCATCTTCTCTGTTAAGCTGGACATAGTGCTCTTGCATGATAACTCTTTGTGATGGGTGGATATTTCCATGCTTTCTGGTATACAAAGGTACATGCAAAGAGTAGGAAAAAAATAAAGATGCATACATAAAGCATATAAAGCTGACAGCATGACATGAGCATACATTTTAGATTATTTTATAGGGGGATGTTTCAAAAGATTTATGAGCTGATTGGATGTGAGAAGTATTTTTTTTTTATTGCCCACAGTTAACATAACTGTTTGATCAATTACAAGAAGTGCTGACAATGCAGAGACAGTGGGGGATTTGTGTGGGGGGTTTAATATTGAGGGAGAAATCTGCAAGTAAACATGTTAATGTGTAGCTATAGGGACAGTTTTGCCCTCAGACATGAGCTAAATCTAACAAACCTCCCTTTGAAGAAAATTTAGAGATGTCCTTTATTGGAAAGTGACTTAAAGAGTAGGCTACTAAACATGCAATACATTTTTATTTAGGGGTTAGTACTTTGTAGTATTTTTGTAATAAGGTTTACAAAACTATAGAAGCCTGTACTATGTAATTGTATATAAAATGTGTGTTTGTGTGTGATATATGTTAAAGATTTTAAAGATAGACAGTAATAGAACACTGATTATGTTATACTTAGAGTCCTTGCGTGGTCCTGGTGGGACTCTGCCGAGCGTTTCCTTAGCAACAGCACCTCACCCCATTCAGCTGAGACTGTCTTTTGCCCAATTGGAGGCTGACTCTCAAGTGCACTGGATTATTGATGAGATCCAAGATGGAGGTGTTCAGAAGATGCTATGAAAATAACATGGCTAATAAATTCAGGACATCGTTTATTTTTCCTGCCTTGTGTTCACGTATATTAGAGAAATTACAGTACTATTCGAAACAAAGAGCTTTGTATTTCTTGTTCATTCCTGTGACTCCTTTTTTTTTGTCTTTTTTTTTTTTTTTAAATAAAAAGCATAGTGTGAGTGACCACAAATTACAAGTTTAGCATTACCTAATGAATATGTTTAGCAATTGTACATTCATAACTGCTAATATTACCGTTTTTTTTTTTTTACATAGGTTGGTTATGTGCATTTCTCAGTACCCATTTCACATTTTGAAAAGTCTTTAATTAAATTGTAAATATTTTTTCTTTGCCTTGCATTCAGTGACAATTCCTTTAAAATATCATGAAATCTTTTGTCACTCAGTCAACCAGAACTTTAATAAAAGCCTGTTTTACTTATTTCTACATTTTGAATATAAAAACAAAATATCCACAGTAAACTACAGAATTCATTTTCCACTTCCCTGTATCTCTTATGTTTAAGTTTTTAAAATTGAATGATACTGAAATACAAAATTTGCTTGAAGAAAATCCAAGAACCATAAAGATCTGTTGTTATCCTGCTCTGTTATCATATTCAGTGTTTTCAAAGTATGTTTGTTACATGACTTATATCTGATGATAGAGATGGATGGATAGATATTTAATCTATACTTCCTTTACTCCTTTAACATGAAAGCACATAGTTGTTCTAAAGTCACTTTAGGTTCCATGACCCGTCTGACCTGCATTGATCTGCTGACATCATGCTCAGATACATAAAAGTAATAGCATGCTGTGACCCAGACTTCTCACATTGAACTTCAGCCAATGTTATTTCTCTGGTACTTTTGCCGCTAGACATTTCCATTTTGATTTACCGCTACAGTTCTGTCTGGGTTTGAAAAGCGCCCGCAGTGCCCAAGTCATCATTAGTTAATGTCCTCCATGGCATAAGGGCAGTGATGGCATGGTAGACTGCCAGGCCAGTGACCAGTCGGTGTTGCCTCAATCAAATAGATGTTAATGCAAACCAGTCTTGATTTACTATAACAGCACTGCATCGTATTTTCAAGAGTACATTTTTAGTGTTTTTTGTTGTTGTATAGAAACATGTAATATTCCTATCCTTTTATTTAAATGAAAAGTTAAAGTTAAAATGATGCTCAATGTTTTACTCTTTGTTTTGAGGTCAAAAGTTTGAATGCACAAATTACTTGCCTAAACCCTTTTTGGCTAAATTTGGTCAGAGCCAGACTTCTAACCAGAATCAGACACATGATCCCTAGGGCTCAGGCCTGTTTTGTAGCCAGTTAAACTCTCAGAAATGCCTGTGAGCAACCACAAGCACACAAATCCATAAACACACACACACACACACACACACAAATACAACACAACCACATTTTGTGGACTGTGTGAACTAGCATACTCTACAAAAAAGAACACAAGGTATTTTCCACAAAATTATTTATTGTGGACTAATTTACCCTCTTTTTAAGTGTAGATCCCTTTACATCAAACACTCCATTGTTGGGAAGAGTTATCGCACACAAACATCAGAAAAAGCACAAGGTAATACTTTCACTGGAGACTATCCTCTAGATATGGGATTAAGAATGAAAAGAGGAAAGATGCATGTTCACAAGATATATATATTTCATACACAACTGCAGACATATTCTTACTAGCACCCGAAGGTGAGCGAAGAGAACCAGAGGGATTGTGAAGTGTTACCGTGGGTCAGAGGAAAGAGGGGAGTGATAGACTGGATGCGTGTGTTGTGTTTATTGATGTAGACGTCTTGCGGATAAACAACAGTGCACTTTGCTGAAGCATGTGGCTAGAAGAATCTGTTAACAATTGCTGCTGTTAGTATGGAATTAAGAAGTGTCCAGTTCAGAGTTAAATGTCATTTCAAGTTTACTGTTGTACTGAGCTGTTGAAAGGGGTTGTGCCACAAAAGCACTAAGTTCCCCAGTAGTATAATTTGTTGATGTGTTGTATAAATATTTCAAGCAGTTATGGCTTTGAAATATTTGAACAACCTATAGCATAATCCTGTATTGTCATGTAGATTCTGGTAAACTGTAAAATCTGTATGCTGTGGTAGCATCATAGGAATGAATGATTATAATTCAAATCTCTTTGACAACCTTCAGTAAGATGGTAAAATTTTCATGACTGTATGGTTACTGATAAAAAGTGACATTAAGATGCAGTAAACCTGATCTTTAGAATCATAGAATCATTTAGAACCTGATTTTTAGAATCATGAATTATTTGTCATATCCTTGCAGTGATTTGTTGGCAGTAAAGAGTGAGTTTCCCCTCTTAGAGAAAGAAAGCACAGAGAAATGTCAAGGATAATACATTACACATGCACATATCATCCGACCACTCACTCCGTCACTAAGCTATTTATAATTATAGTACAGTGCAATTTTATAAAAGATTCCTAAGGAAAGGAAAGTTTTAAGTTTCTCAACTTTCAATGTACCACAATCATGATGGCTCTTCTTGGCAACATTAACAAGCTAAGAAAATAAAAATCATAGATGGATAAGATTTGGATGAACAGTGCATACAGAAGAGCTCTCGACATTGAGTGAAATGTTCAGTTAAAAGGATAATCAACCCCATTTGGAGTAAGAGAAGAAAACAATAGTTATCAAAGAAAAACAATAATGTTGAACTTTGACACAACTCAACAAGGGTTTTGAATTTTAAATTTCACTTTTCATGATTAACTTCCTAGGAAATGCCCAAAGAGCAAACTTTACAGTTATAAATAATTTAAGCATTAAATAAAGCAAATAAATATAACGACGGTATTGCTCAGATAAAAACATTAACATAAATAAATTATGCAAATAATAACTAGTACAAATTGATGAATAACAATTTTTGGAGTTCAAACATTTAATATTTTATCCTATTTAAGAAAAAGGCTGGTGTGAAATTTGTGAAATTTCAAGCTAAAGATGGGCTGTGACAATATAATTAATGAATTCTTTGCTTGTCCAGGAAGAAGAGGTATGAGATGTTTTTTTGTTTGTTTGTTCTTTTTTTGCTATAACATTTTTACGTACAATTTATGGTATTTCAGGTTTTCTCAGGCATTTTTTTTTTCTTTTTAAGTTGGTTAGATCATTGTTCTATTTATAAGGTAGCAAGCTTCACATTCATATTTTATGCAACTCAGTGTGGCTGGAATATGAAGTTTAATGTAGCTTTAGCATCTTATGATATATTTATGTTACTGTGGATCATACATATCATTTAATTGTCCTTATATTAAGTGCATTATGTTTGTTGTACATTCAGTTTAACTTTCTAAGGCATTAAAACACTCCCTCAACCTTTGGTGTAAACAATACCATTTAAGGAGGTCTTTTTCAGTGATCCATTCATCATCTGTGTGTAAATTTGTAGTTTGTTGTCAATTTTATTGGAGCTGCTCAGTACAGTGTTCATCCACCGACTGCTGTATGTATTTAGTCAATTGTTGAGTTTAGTTTAGCTTCTGCTGGTTGTTTATGTGTTTAAGGAGGTCTGATTCACACCAAAAACTGTTCTTCGTGTGGTCAACAATGACTAACCAAACCAAGCATTTTCACAACCTGAGACCTCAATTGATAATTCTACTGAGAAACATTTTTACTGGTTCCTCTATTGAGAATATGGAATGTGATCCAAAATATTTGATTTTGTGAATGTGTGTACTAAGTTTTTCATTTGTTTGCTGTCTGACATCCAACCTCTAGCATATCTGGATAATAACAATCACAGCTCAATCTTACATGCAGGGAAAGACTCATCTTGCATGACCACAGTGCTGCTGCTTGCCAAAACCATGATGTTCAAGTCTTGCTGCTTCTCATGGGTTTCCTGGTACCACTCCCTCATAACTTCTGTATCATGGGTTGGAATCAGTGTGACCTATCAGTATGATATGCAAAGTCATTTTATGCCAGGCAACATTAATTTATATATATAATAATTATATATAAATATATATATGTGTGTCTTAATTAATTATGAATCAGACAATTGTAAGAATAATGGTACCTGCATATTATTTCCCCACTGGCTCTTTCCTTCCAACAGAGCATCCAAAACTGCCTTACTGGGCTCCTGTGCTGTTGGATCATTACCACTGACTACATAGTAGGAGGATCGGATCCGTTTAAAGAACTCAGCATCCACATTCTTGGCATTGCAGTGATTTGGTATGTAAACTAGGTCCATATACATTGGAGGACAGTTAGGTACTGATGTTCCACTGGTGGACTTGGTGCTTCCTTAACAACAATAAAAAGATCACATATATAAACATATACAGTAAATCTCTGATATTAAAGGAACACTCCACTTTTTTTGGAAACAGGCTCCCCTAGAGTTAATAAGTTGGGTTTTACCGTTTTTGAAT
>SCHK01352783.1:0-13101 GCA_004124795.1 Poropuntius huangchuchieni
CTATCTATCTATCTATCTATCTATCTATCTATCTATCAGTCGTTCTCATTGTTCTATTCATCATCGTTTTTCCATCCATCCATCCACTGTTCCATCCATCCATCTATCTGTCTATCTATCTATCTATCAGTCTATCTATCAGTCTATCAGTCTGTCAGTTGTTCTCATTGTTCTGTCCATCTATCATCAATATTTCTATCTATCCATCCATTCATCCATCCATATATCTATCTATCTATCTATCAGTCTATCTATCAGTCTATCAGTCTGTCAGTTGTTCTCATTGTTCTGTCCATCTATCATCAATATTTCTATCTATCCATCCATTCATCCATCCGTGTGCTAAACCTTGACAAAGCTATTTAGTTTTTTAATCTTATCTTTTTTATTTCATCTTTCAATTTGAATTAATTTGAATTGTACTTCTTCACACTGAAATTCAAATTACATATATGCATCTTGTTTGATACATTAATAGAAATTCAAATTCAGAGGACAATGAACTGTAGTGAGAGAGGCCAAGCATAGAATGACGGACAGAGAGAAAGACAGAGAGGGAGTGATAAATGAAGAGGACTGGAGACAGTGTTGCGTGTGAGACAGAATGATATTGAGAGACAAGAACAAGAAATGCCTCAGATACAGTGGCGGCAGTCTGAGATTGAGCCCAGGATAAACTGTTATTTCCCAAGAACGGAAAGTACATCAGGCCTCTGAAAGAATCAGAGACAGACACGGAGTTAGAAGGAAGAGCGTGAGATAAAGTGTGATACTCATGATATCTGCAGGTGCTCTCAGTACAGCCACCTGGAGGCAGGCCAGCACACATCCCCACGTGGAGTCTTGCTGTCTTTTTCCAGTCTTTCTCTCTCTCGCTCACTTTTTCCTGCAGGCTGAGCCTGAAAGGGAGTGCTCTGCAGACCTGCCACAACAGTCTCTGAGTATTTTACAAGCCCAGAACAACGTAGCTCTCTGATTATGCGGTTGGCAGGTGTGGATGTGGCAGGGAAGATAACAGCCTTCCTTGTCTGTACTGACTCTCACTCACAGCCAAAATCAACTGCACTCCCTGCTACTACAATTATGATGATTTAGAAAAACCGTTTACAAACCTGAAGTCTAAAACACGACCTTATTAAACAAGGCAATGAAATTTGCATGCTATGCAAATGATAGTATTTTTATATTCCACAGCACAAGCTCTAAAGTAATGAGTGACGACTGCATGACGTCTGCATGAGTTTTACCGTCACAAGCAGCAGCTGTTAAAGGCTTAAAGCTGACAGGTTCAACTCAACAGAAAGTCTCCTCAAACAAAATGAAGCTGTAGTCCTGTAATCCTGAATACAGCCATTATCCATCATATCAAGAACTGCATCCCTAAACTCCCTCAACTTTGCAGATTTTACACTATAAATAAACAATCAATGAAATGTACGTAAATAAAGCATGCTTTGAATGAATTACATCTGCTAAAACTGCTAAAATCATCTTGGTTTGATCAGTATTAATGTGAACAAAACATCTGGGTTGTTTGAGCATTTTAAAGTAATTGTTTTAATTAAAAATTTGTCATTTCACAAAAATCTGGAGCCTTTACACAGACTGAGTGCAGATTTGTTCCTGCTCCAAATTATGTGCAATGCTGCATAAAAGCCATAATAAAACATGCTGCTTTCTGTGTAAATTAAATGCAGCATTAGAGCTACCTTAATTTAATTCCATAAATGCTACATTTATTATCAGCTCATATTGTTAATTTAATTATTTTTAAGCATCGATTTCATAACATTACTCCTGCAATTTAAATTCCCATGTATTTATGCAGCATTAAACAGCCTCTTTTCAAGAATTTAAGCCACTTCAGATGCAGCTTCTATGCTGCCTTCGCATTTAAAAAATGCATTAATTTTATAAAATAGATCCAACTCTAAATTCTAATTGTAAAGTGACTATAAAAATTGATATTAATTTGGCAAGTTGCTTAGTAGCTTGTCAACACCACAAAAACACTACTTGGTGGTTGTGAAGTATCTGTCACTTGATCCAAACATCATCCCACATTTGTCAGAGACTGCGCCAAAGTTCTAAGACAAATTCTGCCCTTACAAACATTCAGTTAGTTTGTATACGTTATCCAGCTTCGGGCTTCTCTCTATATGTCTAAATATTTAGTTTTCCAACATAAAGTTCCTCACATCAATTCATTCTTTCCAGTTCTACGAAATGACCTCTCTCGAGGTCACGCTTCTATATAAACACATTCTCGCAAATGTCTACTCACATTAGTTTTGCTGGTGACGGAGAAGGTGGCTCTGCTGGAGAAGCGTGTGGCGGTGGGGCTGGAGGCAGAGCCGCTGGCGGAGCCGGTCAGAGCTGCTACGCTGGGGGCCGCAGACGGTGGAGACTGATGCCCCGCGGTGCTGCTGTTGCTCTGTGGTGGTGCCGATCCTTCAGTTTTTGGTGCGCTTCTGTCACACACCGACCCCGTCAGCATCTCTACCTGTCGGGTCAGGGCCTCTAACTGACCCCTGAGCTGCCGGTTCTCCTGCTGCAGCTGTGCTACGGCCCGGCCCAGAGGTCCGCTCACATTAATAGCCTCTTCTAGTCTCCGCTCAATGCCCACCTTGAAAGCGCTGACGTCCACGTGGATCTCACGCACCGCATCCCGCAATGTGGTTTCATAGCGGGCCAAAGCGGCACACACAGTCTCCCCTTCCGGAGAGCCCTCGGCCACTGATGCCAACGGGCCTGCGTCCATCTCCGCCGTGAGTCCAGATACCTTCCTTTACAGTCCTATACCTTTTATTAAAATTGGTCTCTGATATTTCCCTCTTGAAATAGTTTACAGTCCCAGGCCCATATAGAAATCCAGATGGATTGACCTGTGAAGACAAAACTCAGTCAGATACAAACTTTAATTATCTAAATCTAAAAAAAAAAAACATCTTTAAACCTCAGCCAACTTAGAAGTAGAAAATGTTAAAATTGTGAGTGTTTGAGTGTTTACAGACCTTATGTGATTTCTCAGCTGTGAGTGTGTCTGAGTGTGTGAGTTCAGCCTGCCGTGCTGTTTTAAAGTACAGCTCTCACAGTCACGTTAACCTCATACTACTCCTGCAGCCCGGGGGAGGGAGAAGAGAGAGGGAGGGAACAAGAGAAAAGAGGAGGAGAGATAGAGCTCCACTTTATCCCGGCGCCCCCTCCTTCTTTCCACTGTATTTGTATTAATCTCCACTTTCACAACACAGTGCTCTGTCTCTGCTCTCTCTCACTCCCTGTTACTCTCTCCTTTTTTCTCTCTCTCCTGACAGATAAAGGCCACTGCTCACATTTCTCCAGCTCAAGCATGTCCCACTGTTTCAGCAGTGCTATATCAGAGAGGAACAGACACGCCTTTTGTTTTTTTTTTCTATCTCACTTTCGCTGGGTTCAGAGTGTGGTGGTTGAGGTCAGGATAAAGACTGCACTTTTAAGGTTTAAGTGCCTGTTTACACTGTAAAGCATGACAATATGCGGTTTAAAATGTCCTAACAAGTTTCAAGCGGCAAGCAATGTTGCCTGTTCGCACTAAATGTGATGCAATCTTGTGTACATATTATTTAAAGATTAATATACAATTATGAGGTGTGAGATTTTGGGTACCTAATGTGTTGTTGCAGAAATAGAAAGTTGCATCATGTTGACAAAAAGTTCTTAATATGATTGAACCAACTGAATGAAAAAAATGTCAAATTTAATTAAAGTAAGGCATCCTTGCTGAATAAAAACAAACAAAAAAACATTGCCTGCCAAAACATTTTTAGAATCCTGCCTNGTAAGGCATCCTTGCTGAATAATAATAATAAAAAAAAAACATTGCCTGCCAAAACATTTTTAGAATCCTGCCTTCTCATTTAAATACAATAGCTAAACTCATTTCAAATGAATAAACAAAGGGGTCATTCCCTGGAGTATTCTCCTTTGTACTTCCTAAGAGTTCAAAGTCTTGTCCTTTCCAAACTGACCTTGCGTCCTGTAATGATCAATCAGTGTATAGACAAAATGGAGGCTGATTGGATTTCAAGAGTTTGCTGTTTAGGGTGAATAGAGGGACATAATGGACCTGGAGGAAGTGAGCTTGTTGTGTTTGCGTCTGTGTTTGTCTTTTGTGGGTGAAGGGATGAGTGTAGAGCTGCAACAGAACCCCGGCAGAGCAAACAGGCCTAATCACATAATGAGGTACAGGGGGGCTCTGGGGTGGACTAACGGCCTGTAGCACAACCATTACAATGAGTCCTGGCCAACGGACTGAAATAACTTTACATTCCAGCCCACTGTTTACTGTAAACACTGGAACCCGCGGGAGAGCGGAGGTGATTTATAGCTGTACACACTGACCATGTGCTCATCAGCTTTACATAACAAGAGCTGTGAGCGAATGCTATACACATGAGACGCAACGCTGAGAAACGGACATCTTGATCTAGACAGAGTCAATCTTGCAACATATCTGACTCAAAGCTTGCTGGAATTTCTCTGCAAGCTTCTGACTCGGAGCAGCTGTTTTTTTCATCCCCCCTCAGCCCTCTAAATATGATTTCCATCTTGCAATGATGTCAGACTTTCACGTCAGGCATGGATTGTAAATGTCTCTCAGGATCAGCAACAGGCACATGGAAGAATGGCACAATGTTGTGCTTTTCCCTGGCAGTTTGTTATTGTATCTAATGCAGCCACCATTTCTTCCTTTTTGCCCTTATCTGATCCTGAGATACATGGTGGTGATTTGGAGAAGTCGAGCAGAAGGGATCAGACACGCTTTTTGGATCAAGAAGGACCAGTGCAAGACCTCACATGCTCATGCAAGATTTGTTCACTTTTATCAGAGAAGAGATCGGTGACAGAGATAACCTGGCACAGGTATTGCAACACTGACATGAAAGAAGGATGTGACCAAGACAAAACTATGACACAACTATAACTTCTGCCTAAGGAGTTGCTGAGTCCCAGGGATCTCTGGGTGTTGGGAAATGGCAGCTGACATACAATCCTGATATGACTCACCAAATTACACTGTAAGATTATGTCTGATTTAAACATACTCATGTATACAGTCATTGTGACAAATTCGTACAAGATTAACAAGTCAGATAAACAAACATCTACTCATGAAAGACACATAATACTGCTTTGTTATGATTTTTAACACATTCAGCAATCGTGTAATTATGTTGAACTTTCTCCATAGTTGTTATTTTACAAACAAACACTGCTGAAATACGAGAGCTTTCTGACCCTGCACTGACAGCAACACAACTACCACATTCAAGGCCCGGAAACGTAGTAAGGACATCATTAAAATAGTCCATGTGAAATTAGTGGTTCAACCATAATTTTATGAAGCTACGAGAATACTTTTTGTGTGCAAAGAAATGAAAAATATTGACTTTATTCAACAGTTCTTCTCGTTTGTGTCAGTCTTCGACAAGCGTTCACAAAGGGTCAGAAAGCTCTTGGATTTCATCAAAAATATCTTGATTTGTGTTCAAAAGATGAACAAAGGTCTTACTTAGGGGTTTGGAACAACATGAGGGTGAGTTATTAATGACAAAATTTTCATTTTTGAGTTAATGATCCCTTTAAATCAGCTTAAGGGACCTTTAGCGCAGAATGCATTTTTGTTTTAAAATAGAAATCTTTTGTAAGATTATAAATCTGTTTACTGTCACTTTTAAAAGAATTTACATTTAAATTTAATAGGAAAACATTTCAAAATCGTGCATTGAGATTTACATTTAATCATTTAGTAGACGCTTTTATCCAAAGCGACTTACAAATGAGGACAATAGCAATCAAAATCAACAAAAGAGCAATGATATGGAAGTGCTATAACAAGTCTCAGTTAACCCAACGCAGTACACAAAGCCAAAAGTTTTTTTGTATAAATTATATAATAAATAATAGGAAAACACATAGAATAGAAAAAGAATAGAGGAAGCTAGAGTAAATATAATACAACAGCTGAACCAATTTTAAAAAAATACCATGCCAATTTAAAGGACTTTCAACAGGGTTCAGCGTTAGTGCAGCATTTTTTTTTAGAACGCCTTGTCGTGAGTGGGATGCAGCGAAATATGAAAGTGCAATGGTCAAAGATGTCTCGCACATGTTTACATAAAAAAACAATGGAAAATGAGTGCAATAGAATGCAAAAACAAGTTCTGTGTGAACAGCCACTAATACCTTGTTGCAGCCCAACAATATGCCATAAAGTGACAACCTCCAAAATAATGTTAATCAGTTATAATCTTAACAGCTGTGGCCCACATTGAAAGCTCACTGGAATCGAAAAAATATATAACCAACAGACATGGATGGAGAGAGACTGATTGTGGAAGTTTAGAATTAAATAACAAGTGACAAATCCCTCAAGTTTTACAAGGAAAACCACAAAAAGCATGCCATTTGTTCAAGCTTTTCAAAAGTGTCAAAATAAAGATATTTGAACAACTTTACGCTTTTCAGCTGCAGCGCATTAGACGTGCAAGAAAGCATCCAAACAGAGAAAAATAATCTGATTGGCTGTGTTTGGTGATTGATTGCTTCGTGTCATGCCCCATTTCTGCTTTTGGTGCTGGTTTGCTGGTCTTAGCTGGTTTAAGCTGGTCTCCCAGACTAATTAATTGACATGCCTATAGCAGCTTAAACAAACTTGTTTTACAGCAGTGAAGAGGCATTTTTGTGGAAATGAGTAAAAATCGGTAACACTTTAGAATAGGGACCAATTCTCACGATTAACTTATTAGCATGCCTATTAATAATATATTGGCTGTTTATTAGTACTTATAAAGAACATATTCTGCATGACCATATTCTATACATCCCTAATCCTACCCAATAACTAAACTTAACAACTAACTATTAATAAACAGCAAATTAGGAGTCTATTGAGGCTAAAGTCATAGTTAATGGTTTTTGGACCTTAAAATAAAGTGTGACCTAAAAATCTTACAAGCACGAACTATAACTATTATCAGTGGTGCCTTTCCAAAATAACTGAATGAGGCATAGTGGGAAACATGCAGTAAACAGTGGAGTTTACCACAAATCATGAGTTTTATGTCTAAACTTTAACACACACCGGTCAAACACTAGGCTATAGAGCACATGGTTCCTTAACCACATTCAACCATGATGACATCAACTGAAACTTTTCCTGTTCACACAGAGAAAATGTCAAACCATCAGTCTAAAGTTGAATTTCGTCCTCAGCTTGAGCGAACCGATGCCCTGCAAACCCTGTCTGGCTTTCATCTGCAAGATAGCTGTTGACAAACCACCGATCCTTCTAAAAAACAAAAGCCCATCTATTTCACCACGTGTCAGCTGTGGTTTTCCTGAAAACAAGTCTGCGTGGCCATTACATCAGAGTTTCCATGGGAACCCAGAAGTCCAAACACGTCCAAAGGAATAACAGCCAAATCATGATGTCATCGTCGCTTCAAAGTCAATTTAATTAAGCGCACATGGTGCCAAGTGAGAGAGAGAGAGCGAGTGCAAGAAGCAGATCAGAAAACAATAAAACTGATTTAAAGTTATTTTTGTGATATTCTTGGCATTGTCTCAGAGGCAAAAGCAGATCGGTTTCTGGCAGGCTGCGTCATGACTTGAGCTATGGTTGAAATGTGACTATAATGCATATCTGAACCAGAGGTGATTGATTTCATGCTCACAAACCATTCACATACTCACACACATCACCGCTCTGCTGTGGCAGTGTGCTCTTCCAGCTGAAGAAATGCCCTTATGCTGTGGAGAACGATGGGGTTGAAGGGTGAAAAGGACAGAGATGTGGAGGAGGGGGACACATTCCCCAAATCCTAGCCGACCTCCTGAGATGACTGGCTCCGGATAATTACAGCCCCTTTTGCTCCGAATGGCCAGGATGGGCTGACTGAGCTGTACTTCAATACTCAGTGTTGATCTCCATTGCTGCACACACACACACATAAACAGCGTCTTTTATCAATCAAATACATACACACATAAGCATGCCTGAGAGGAATATGAGACTACATCCACACCACATCAGACCTCACCGCAATACAATTACCCCTGATTCAGTGCAGTTTGCTTAAATCCTTCGATCAACACTGTACTTAATCTTCTGTAGAAACGTGGTCTTGTGGTCTACTGGGATGTCTTTACAGTGGAGAAAGTGATCCTGACTTCATCTCATCCATGAAACGAGCCTTGTCTTAAGTGGCTTTTGTCTTTAAAAGGAATAAGTAAACAGCGACAACAAGTGCAGAGTAATTACAACCGCCATGCAATGACTTAATATTGCGTTTGGATTCAGGCTGAGGTTTGGTAATATTAATTTCCTTAATGTGTCAAAACCACAGTTTCCTTCCAAATTAAATAGACTGTTTGTCATTCTGGTGTAAACTAGGTTACACATTTCCCAACGTTTCAAAAGAACAATGAGGGAATTGTAGTCCTCAATGAAGGCTGTGATCATCTCATTTGGATTATATTAAAGGTTGAAAGAAGATCCAACAGTTTGAGATCTGGAATTTTATCTGGAAAATCTGGAATTTATTTCATTTATATCTGAAAAAAAAAAAAAGAAATATTACGATTTTTCTCTGTAAAATAAATATTATTATAATATTTATAAAATAAATTTTATTTCTATTATTTCTATTATTTCTATATTAAAGAGCCATTGATGCTCTTTGGACCAACTCAGATATTCTTGGATAATTAAATTATTTAAATTGCTTTTAAAATAAAAATAAAACAAATATTTAATTCAATATCACTATAATGTATAATTTAAAAAAAAAACAGTAAAGACTAACATTGTTAAAAAATATATATTTCAAATAAATATTGTCCTTTTGAACTTTCTGTTTTCTGCACTGATAATAAATATATAAGTATATCAACTTATTAGAATGATTCCTGAAGAATCGTGTGACACAAAAGACTGGAGTAATGGCAGCTTTACAATCATAGGAATAATTTATTATTAAAATATTTATTAAAATTGCATTTTAAAATATATAGTAAATAGTTTTTCATTGTAATAATATTTCAAAATATAACCAATTTTTTACTGTATATTCCACTCAAATAAATGCAGCCTTGGTGAGCATAAGAGACTTGTTACTTGTTACGGTATTGTATATAAGTGCATTAAAGGAAACCAGCAGAAAGTAAAAGCACACACAATAATTGCTAAAACTCAGCGGCCCCTTCCTGAGAAGCAGGAACTATCAGTCTACAGCCCATGCCAAGAATAATACTTTAGCAATGATAGATTTTCTAGGAAGCAAGCAAGAGTGATGTAATCGAGGCAACACAAGCCAAAACACATTTTCTGTCATATCCATCTATTGTTTCTGCAATCTGCTCTGTTGTATCGAAACTCAGCTAAAACCTCCCAGGCTCCTTTACCCTACAGCAGCCTGCACTGCATGACATCATCCTCTCTCTTTAACCGTTAGAAGGTGAGGCCACTTAGTCTTTAACACACACACACGCACAGACGCAAACATACACAGCAGTGCACTTGGAAAATCATCAGTGGTATTGGTGTCACCGTGCTGAGAGTTATGAGCTGGGATACGTGCGCTCCTCTGGAGTGGTTTGGACAGCGTAATAATGGGCTTATTTGACCGTGTTCCTGATGAGAGTTTCATGAGCTGTGCAGAGAATGACCATTTTGGTTTCTCACTTGAGGGAAGAAAAACATATTTTTTCTGTTAGCGGTTGATGTCAGCATGTACGATAGCGGTCTAAAGTGGAAGAAAGAATTATTTTGTCAAAACATAAAATGAAAATACTTGGACCGAGTGCATATATTTACTCCACATGTCATATGGCTCCATAATGCATTTTATAACTGCATGTAAGAGAAGGAATGCACTACGGCAGTCCAGCAATAATAGCTTAAACTCAAGCCAGCTTAAAAAAATATATTATATTTTATTATATTATATATTATAACTTGTGTGTTTTTTTTAGTAAGTTTAGTTTTTATTAATGTTTTGAAATAGTTTAGAATTATAATTTTTTATTTAGTTTTGCCATGTTTTGTTTTCATTATTATTGTTATTATTATTATTATTCTACATTCATTTTTATTTCAGTTTTAGTTGTAGTTTTTTAAGTACCCCATGTTAAATTAAATAAAAATAAGAAACGTTACCTTGGTAAATAGCTATAATAATTTTTTTTTTTTTTTTTTTTTACAAAAGTAACAAACATATTAGTAGTATGCATTCCTAAGGCCTTAATTTGGACAACTTTGAAGGTAATTTTCTCAATATTTAGATTTTTTGCACTCTCAGATTCCAGATATTCGAATAGTTGTATCTCGGCCAAATATTGTTCTATCGTAACCAACCATTCATCGATGGAAAGCTTATTTATTCAGATTTCAGATGTTGTATAAATCTAAATTTTTAAAAAATTGACTCTTATGACTGGTTTTGTGGTTCAGGGTCACATACAATATAATATAATATAATAACTTCAACCAAAGCAAAAGTTAAAAAGCAAGAAATCCAGCTGAATGTTTCTTATTTGATTCTTTTAGGCGCCAGTTTCCAATACTGCTTATTTCCAAGTGCTGGATAAACAGTCGGCCAAACAAAGGCTTGTGTGAGAGCAAGAGAATGCAAGCCCCTGTAAAATCTTTCATTTGGTGTGAGCTATTCACCATGACGGTTGAGAGGCCCTTTACAGGCTGAAGCACGGAGGCCCCTCCAGGTGAATTAAACTAGGTGTCTGTGTGTGTTTGAGTATGTGTAACATTCCTAATTGTCTGAGCACAAAGAGACTTTGGAATGAACATTGAGAGTGAGCTACAACATATTATTAGCATGAAGTCTTTGCGCACAAATCAGCCTTTGACAGAACGCAAACACATCACAGCGGGCCTGTGAGCTCAGAGCGAAAGTGTTACTGATTTGTGCAATAACAGGCTTTGACGTGGCATACGTGCATGTGCTCACCTGCGAGGGATCAGAGCCAAATATATGTAATCACTCATACACCTGCCTGTGATGGTCTGTTTGCAATGCAGTAACAGTATCAACCTGCTTTGTAGCTCATTAACAGCGATTCACCCTGGTTAAAAACAAACAAACAGTGAAATATTATGACAAGATACTAGTGATATATTCACATTAGTGAAAAAAAGAACTGGAACTGACAACCAATTCAATTTATATACTTAAGAAGTATATATTAGCTGTCATTTATGTCCTACTAAAGTTTTGTTCTACTAGGCCACAATATATAATACTATTGACCACTTGGGAGCCTTTCATGTCTTGCGAATTTATGTATTGTAATATAAATTGCATATATCCCTACAGTATTTAACAGCCTCCCATAAAATGTGTTTCTAGCTGGGAAATCTGCACTCAAATGTTATAAATAAAAGATAAATCTATAATTTCATCAGGCCACAGTGTTGATCTTCTAGGAAACGATGATATTCAGACTATAAACAGCACAGGACTTATGCCAGCTTATGACAGCTTCTATAATCATCCTCATATCATAAATATAATAAATACTGAGTTGATTTGGAGCTCAAATTTTCTTCTTGCTTTATGTTGAAAACACTTGTGCTGCTTAATGTTTTTGTAGAGTCCATGATACATTTTTTTCCAGGATTCTTTGATCAAAATAATGTTATTTTAGTTATTTTAATTAATTTATGTCATTTACATAGTTTTAGTTATTTTAGTACCTCAAGTTAAACTAAATTAAAATAAGACATGTTGATAGCTGAAATAAAATAATTTTCAGTTTTTATCTCAGTTTTACTATAATAACCATGCAATATATATAATAGGACGCATGTCACATTAGATTATTTTTATTATTATATGTTTTTACTTGACTTGCCTGTTCGATGCTATCAATATATTACATTCATCCCCACAACATTTAGCGTAACAGGTGAGGAGACTCTCAGACAGTTAGCAGCAGAAGCAGCCTGGAAAAGGTTATCTGCTGGGACACAAATCATTTTCAATGAGGGTCGGGCAGAAAGTAAAGTAATACGTCTATCATCATTTACTCATCCTCATGTCATTCCAAACCTGTATAGCTTTCTGTCTCCTGTGAAACACAAAAGAGCATATTTTGAAGAATGTACTTGTCATTTTTATGTCCATTCAATGAAAGTCAGTGTGGCCCAGTGTTGTTTTGGGCCCCATTGACTTTCATTTTATGGACAAAAAGCGTGTGTGGTGGTGATCCATTCTACTGCCGGCAGTGCTGGGAATGAGAGGTCGGAGAGGTCAGGGCATGTGCTGGAGGGATGTGGCGACTGCTGGGCGTCTGTCACTGCTCATGATAAGCCCGGTGGATGGGTCTGGCGTGCTGCGGAGGTACAGGAGATTAGACATAATACAGAGAGCCCAACAGAGACAAGAAAGTGTGTCGGTAGAAGTTGGCTTCTTACAACAGTCAGAGATAAATTCAGCTGTTGGTAGGTGTCCCTGATCCTGGATCAGTGAAATGCAGACTCCTATCTCGATCCGAGATGTGCTGTTGAAAGATGATGTCTTTCCTTTCCCTGTAGAAATAATCCTGGTATGAATGAGAATGAATGATGAGCAGCAGGATGAGTATCAGCAGAGCTCTCCCACACACAGCTCGCTGGCCTGGACAATAATTTCTGAGTCCTCTCCCAGTGACTGTGGGGTGACTGTGCTGTACCTCTGACCCCGGGGTGTGCAGCAGGAGGCTTAATAAAGGGAGTCATTCCATTTAAACACAGAACAGAGAATGAGAGATTTATATATGGAGCAGAGGTAATAACTGGACTTTCCTCTGGGCCTCCAGACTCATCCTTTTGTGTGCCTGCGAGTATAGTTTCTTTAGCACTTTTGGACTCGTGGACCTGTAAAAATGACATTAAAAAAAAAAAAATTGTTTAATTTGTCTAGTAGCACATAAATGTATCACAGGAAAACTATGCCCATTTTTGTGTCATGATCCACCACATCTCTAATCACTATTCTGTGGTGGAACCAACACAGTCTCACATCAATTCATACATATTTTACGAGGTGGCTAATTCGTACAAAT
>SCHK01352908.1:0-13708 GCA_004124795.1 Poropuntius huangchuchieni
TTAATAGTTAGTAAGGTATTTGTTTGGTATTGGGTAGGATTGTGGATGTACTGTAGAATATCGTCATGCAGAACATGTGCTTTATAAGTAAACATTTATTTAACAGGCATGCTACTAGTTAATAGTTAGAATTGGTCTCAATATTAAAGTGTTACCATTTATTTTTATTTCAAGTCTTTAGCTGATGCATCCTCTCTTGACACTACACGTGTTAAGTTGTCATGTGTTGTGTTTTCCTTTGTATTTCACATTCTTGTTATCACATGTTACTCCAGAGTTTTCAAGTTTACATTAAATAAAGCCATGAAATAGAGCCATAACTTCAACTTCTGTCTCTACACCTGACAACTGTTACAGTAAGTTGCTGATAGAAATCACTTTTTTCTTCTTTGCACTTATGTTTGTTGTTGCATGCTTAAATTTAGAGAAATTGTTGAGAATTGGTTATAATGCTGCCTTCACATGCTATCATGCTGCTTCCCACTTCTGAAGTTGTAATTATGAGTTTGTCTCTGTAATGATTCACTGCTCTGAGACTAGAAAGAAGATCCAAATGCAGCCTTTTATTCACAATAATTCCTGAGTCCAGAAAACAGATAAACAAGACAATCCAGGAACAGGCAATATTGGTCAAAAAATCGAAATGCATTGATAAGACTTCACAACGATGAAGTGGAAACATAGAGCCTATATAGGCAAACCTTAACAAGTCACAGGTGGGGGTAATCAGGCCATAAAGCATTCATGCAAAGGAATCTGGGAAACGTTGTTCCTGGAGAAGCTAAAGACTATGAAGAGTGACCTCTGATGAAGATCATAGGGCACTCCAGCTAGTGGGCTTAACAGTCACTTTCAAGTGCTTTGTTGTCGGAAAGAACAGGAATGAAGGACAGCCCATTTATGAGTTCATTCTTGACTATTTCTTGGGAAACACAAAAAATATACACAATTGTAACTTTAATGCTAAAAATATACACAATTGTGTATATTTATAGCATTAAAGTTACAATTGTGTATATTTTTCATGTATATAAGTATACACAATTGTAACTTTAATGCTATAAAATTTTACAGTCCCACAACTATGTTTGTCCTTGCTGCTGTGTTTCAATTTTAATAATAATACAGGAAATGATCAACGTGTTAAAGGAACACTCCACTCTTTTTTGAAAATAAGCTCATTCTCCAACTCCAAGAGCCCAGCATCGATCGCTCAAAAATGACCAAAGAGTTTCGATATTTTTCCTATTTAAAACTTGACTCTTCTGTAGTTACATCGCGTACTAAGAACGACGGAAAATGAAAAGTTACGATTTTCTAGGCCGATATGAACTATACTCTCATTCCGGCGTAATAATCAAGGAACTTTGCTGCCGTAACATGAGCGCACCAGGCACATTGATATCACTCTTTGGTCATTTTTGAGCGATCGATGCTGGTCTCATCAGATTCAATGATCTATGCTAAGCTATGCTAAAAGTGCTATCACCAGACCTGGAGATCGGCTGAATGGATTCAAAAGCAGTAAAACTCAACTTTTTATCTCTGGGGTAGTTGGAGAATGAGCCTATTTTCAAAAAAAAGTGGAGTGTTCTTTTAAGAGGAGAAGGGACAGAGCGTTGTGAAATAAAGGTAAAGTATGTGAAAAATAATGTGTTTTAATGTGTAATGTGTGTTTTTTTTTTTTTAAACAAAGCATTAAGACATGTTAGACTGCACCCATAAACACAATCCAACCTAGAAAAACAAAAAAACAAAACAGTCAACCACCCCTTTAAGGCCTGCCCAACTCGAAAACTTGGGTATCAAAATGATCTCAGAATTCCCCAGTTGTAAATGCAACTTGAGAGGTCATCCATGTCCAATTTCCGACTAGGAAACTCATATTTCCGATTATTCTGATAGCATGTGAAGGCAGCAGAAGATCTTGCATTATGATTAATTGTAAAAAATATTTTCAAAATCCTTATTTTTGATTGTTTGCTTTTATTCATATGTAATTTTTTTTTTTTTAAAGAAAAACAATTACATGTGATAACATACACTTAAATTTTAACCAATGCAGCACTGGTAATATGAAAAATGTGTTTTTTTCCAAAATGCCCCGTTCGTCCAGGCACTGACTCTGCTTGCATGTTTGACAGAAAATTAGGAATCACTGCTTTCCGCTCTTTCCTTTCCATCTCGTCAAAAATCTTATGATCTGTTTTTCACAGTTCCATCTCACTGGAGTGACCTCAAACTTGCCTGCCTGTAAAGAGGAAAAGTAAACATTACTTGAATAACATTTCCTCAGATAAAAATGGTAGCCTATATATGTGCGCGCAGGATACATGATAACTTGCAAATGTGTATTTGGTGATGGGGGATGGTTTTTCATTTTCATTTTTAAACTTGTTTTGTGATTTCACACTGCTGGGTTCCATCTCACACATGCACATGCTTCATTAGAAGCAAACAGTCTAAAGCAATTCCTCCCTCACGAGTCATAGCACACAAGCAAACGACCAGGCTAATTTGATGGCCCCTCCGTCCCTCCTCCCCTCGCACTCTTCTCTTCATCACTGATGGTCCACGGCCCTTGGGACGACCAGCTCTCCAGTAATTGTTATCCTATTTGGTAATCTATGAGCCTTGGTTTCATCAGACGTTTAGCAGTGCATATAAATATCGCTGACGTTTATTGAATGTCAGAGTTCACGACGTGGCTGATTGATTCTAACCCGTTGTATTTGGGCATGTCAAAATATGATTTGTTGCCGTATAATAGCAATTTTAAAAGCTATTTTCTCAGAGGGAAGAAAATACTATCATTCAGAGGTGAATTGAAGGCAGCTAACTGTGAGATTGAGATTAATGAGCATTTTAGTGAGTTGCCATTAGCCTGTACAGCCGGACAGTGAGGGAGAGTGAACCGCTCTCAAAATGGAGAGAGTGGACCTCTGAGTGTCACAAACAACTATAATCAAGACAGCTTGGGCAAACAGTCTGAGAGCAGAGCCTGTCAAGATGTAAGCGTGCATGTGTTCGTACTGCGAGATTTTGGAACGGACCCTTGGAAGCCTGCATATAAACGTATCCAACCCCTTAATCTGTCTCCGTGTGTAGGTTTAGTTCAATTATAGTTATTGAGATTTGAGTAAATCAGGCCCTAGCAGCAAGATGGAAAATACTTGGTGTTCAGCATCTGTTTGGTAAGTGTTGCAAAGCTGTTCACACACACACACACACACACACACACACACACAGCATCAGCAGAAGAGATCAGTCACTCCCCAGAGAGTGCGTGTCTCTCGGTAGTGACTGATCTCTTTTGCTGATGTCTGTCTTGTTTTATAATTTGTTGTGATAGAACATGAAAGTAAATTGTAAAATAATATGTAAAATGTCATGAAATTGGAGGAAAAAAATGTCTGTTTGCCTGATTATATGCATAGATTTGAAGTGAATCCTGTATCTCTGTGTCTGTGTGTTTTATTAACTTCAAAAATAGTTTTGTATGACATACCAGCATTGAATGCTACAGGGCACAATTCATACAGGTACGTTTAAACATTTTCAATGAATTGCTCATCAGGGGTTAATACTGGACAAGTGTGGAATATACAGTAAATGAAATCTAAAGAGTCACTCAGATATGTGCGTTATATCATTTCACATATATAATCTTGACTGTATGTTAACTGTTTTGTACCCTACTGTTCAAAAATTTGGGGTCAGTACGATTTTTAATGTGTTTGACAAAAGCCTTTTTAGGCCTGTTCACATCAAAAACGATAACTATAAAGATAACTACAACAATAAAATTGCTATAGTGTCCATACCAATGGACACTATAAAGCTCTTTAAAAGCATGATGGCTGTAAATGTTTTTATTGTTCATCAGCATGGAAAAAATATGTTCTAAAAGTGATTCCGGTAGCATTTTATTTCAAGGACCAGTTTTCACTATTAACTAATCGTTTATTAGCATGCTTATTACTAGCTAATTGGCTGTTTATTAGTACTTACAAAGCACATATTAATGTATTATTCTGCATGACCATATGTTAGATCCCTTAATCCTACCCAACACCTAAATTTAAGAACTACCTTACTNTTTATTAGTACTTACAAAACACATATTAATGTCTTATTCTGCATGACCATATGTTAGATCCCTGGCTTAATCCTACCCAACACCTAAATTTAAGAACTACCTTACTAACTATTAATAAGCAGCAAATTAGGAGTTTGCTCAGGGAAAACTCTTAATAGTGAATATGTGTTCCCTATTATAAGGTGTTACCGTGATTCCAGTGATATTGTTCTTCTGTGTTATTATTGTTGGAGCTGTGGTGTTTAGAATTATTTTTTAAATCTCTATCTTATTGCTATAACTGTTGTGCTTGATGTGGATGGGTTTTTATGCTCACCTAGGATGCATTTATTGGTTCTCTTATTGTTTTTTGCATGTGCATTCAGCAGCTGTTCCTTATGTCTGATGAGATTGGCAAAACGTCACTTGTTTTTAACAAAATTTAATTCTTCTTTTCTTCTAGATTGAGTGTTGCATATTCTCTTCAAATATGTGCATTCAACAGAACAGTATACTAAACTACTCTGACAGAGTTATCTGCACTGTTCAGCATCAACATCGCAAATTTGAATTGAACGACTCTTACATTGTTTGTTACAGTTATTGAATTGTATTAATTATGCCTCTGAAAAACTTAAACACACATTTTGCAAATTATAAATAAAATGCAGTACTTCGTATAGCACACATCCCTGTGATTCTTAAAGAGGTTTGGGAAAAAAAGTGTCAGCTCTAATGTTCAAATGAAACCCACATTACTGGTTTCCCTTTTATAGCTACATTTCACACACTGTTAAATTTGCTGATCCAGTCTAACAAAAGTCAGCACAGGAACACAAAAGGTGCCTGTTTGCTAAATTACTCAGTGCAATTAAGACTTCAACAAATGAGAAGCTGGAGTTGCACACACATTTTGTCTCTTTCTCTGTCTACGGGGACTTTATAACTCAGATGTAACAGCAGGTGGTAGGGCACCTTGCCATTGTGTAGTTAGCTGGAGAGTTCGTATGTGAGACAAAATTAAATGTGTTTGTGTAGGTGTTTCAAAGATGCACCAACTGAGGACCTGAGTTTCCAGATAGACCCCGCAGGAGATGGTGTCCCACCTACACACTCATTCACTTACTTTGCTGGCTGTAATATTCAAACGCTCGTATACGTTTCTGTTTTCAGTAGGTCTAAATACATTTGTAATTCTATAAGCGTGTCAAGGCGAAACAGACCAAAAGGAATGTCTGACAGAATAAGAGAAAAAACCCCCTCTATTTTCAGACCGAAATGGAAAGAGAATGTGTGTATCCACTGAGGAAAGCCTGACGTTTGTTTGTCTCATTCTCTCCCTTTCCACCCCTTTTCCATCCCTATTTTCCCTTTGGGGAAGTTTGAAATAAATAGTGGGCTTTTACTCTGTAATATTTTACACATGATTGAAGGTGATGTCAACAGTGAGGGGCTGAGAGAGAGTTTGGCTGGATTATTGTTCTGAATCATCATCTCTCTCTCTGTCACACTTTTCTTAAACCTCCAGTCTGTATTCCCTCTATTCTTTCCAGCCGCAAATTTTCCCCTTGCTCTTACACAGCCCATGTCAAGACGCCTGTATTTATGATATCTAGCTAACAACTGCCACACTAAATTTAGAGTAAATCTCCTGAGTGAGAGAGTGAGTCTAAGGCAAGGTGAATCAAACTGTACAATACAGGCATATATTCTTTTAACAAAAAAGGTGCAAAAGCTGTCACTGGGGCAGTACCCTTTCAAAAGTATACCTTTTGTACCTTATTTACCACTAAAGGGTGCATATTAGTACTAATTTTAGAGGAAATAAGTACTGTAATAATTATTGGGTCAGCATACTGTATCTCTCTGTCTACTATGTAGAAGCAAGATTGCATTATTTATTTCATATATGTGTAAAATGCAGAATTACTGAGACTGCAGGTTTGCTGTATCATTGTGTGGTCTTCAAGAAAGGCACTTAACCTCAGGGCACTCCAGGTGGACTGTCCAGGTGGTTTAAAAATATATGGGAAATAGCGCATGCTTTGAGTTTTGAGACTTGACCAGCAGCACACATGTTATAATTCACACCTGAGGAAATTCATCATGCAAGTCAAAAACTGTATAATTCTCTTTTAAAACTACAAAAACACAAAATAAAAGATGCATGTAAAAGATTACATGTTCATTGGTCCTCATTAAAGCTACAAATGTTAATCAGTAAAGAGCAGTGAGTGATTTTCCCTTTTGTTGTTTGATTAACATTAACAACAAACAGGCTGCTGTCACTTTAAGACCTAATGAACTGATTCAATATATTGATTTTCTCTCAGGTGTTAACATTTACTAGACTGTGTATATGTAAATACTTGGAAGCTTTCTGTGCGCATGCTTCAGAAATGCACTTTGTAAAACCTTTGCTAAACTCCTAGCCAAATGGTTTCCTGTGAGAATACAGATCAGATGTAAAGTCACGGACTATGTAGATATGGAGACAGGCAAATAAAAAGATAGACAATGATCATGTAGTAAGATATTAAAGTTAGAAAATTTTGAGAAACTATAAACACAGGATATTGCTTCCAGACTTGAAATTTATAACCTTCATCAAAAATGACAGACAAACTATTCTTCCATTTTTCTCTATATCTTTTCTTTCTTCTGATGCCTTGTAACCCCACTATTTACTTCCTCTTCCATCAACTTTTCAAGCCCTCTCATTCCCATTCCTTTCCATCAGTTATATATTCTCTCTTTTGCATCTGTGACTCTTTCTTTGCTTCGCTTCCCTCCTCTCTTGATGGATGAGATAGGTAATTGCAGGTAGATCCGAATATGTATTGTTTCAGTTTTAGCTGAGAGAAAAAGGAAATTATTTTATGAGGAGAGTTTCAGTGGTATAAATTTCAGTCCGGAGTTTAAGGTAAGAGTTAAAGATGAGCGTGCTTTCTGATTAGGCTTTAATAACAACGAAGTGTCATAATTAAACTCCCATCAATCTTAGCTCCCCCATGCACGAACTAATGCCTGAATCATTATGCAAATTAATAAGTCATATTCCCATAATAAATTTCGCAGCTAACCACTGTAACTTCGTCTTGTTTCACTTGTTGACCTGAGGCAGATTTTTTTTTGTCTTTGAGGGGAGTAAGTATTATTTATTGTATAGTTTCAGTTCTTCATTTTATTGTGGGCATAACATATTAGCATCAATCATCATCTGATCTTACTGATATCATACTTACACACAAACATCTATCAACACACAAACAATTGTATTTCTTTTGAAGAATGAATAGACTACATAGCTGCATCTTTCAGAGTTTAGGTGGAAAAAATGTGGACCTCTGGGCTAATGACTTCTCTAAAGACTAATTGGAGTCAAGTGTTTCAATCAATGAGATGAGATTGGAGGTGCCCTGGCCTAGAAGTTGCCACAACTTTGCCATGCAAAGTTACTGATATAATCTGTATCTCAAGAACAATCAATCAATCAATCAATAAATAAACAAACAATTAGTTCAGAAAGTTCAATTAAAATATAACATATAAACAGCAACATCTTGATTCAGTCAGATTTACTGAATAGAAAGTTTTGTTTGTGTGCCTGTCACAGCATGTGGAACTTGTATTAACATGTTTCGCGCCAGTATTTATGATGATTCATAAAAGCTTACACCACAAAATATTGTGTTGATAAATAGGTTTATAGTGCATTTTCACAGCATTTTCTGCTGAGTTCAGCGCATGATAAACTCAATAAACTCAGAGCTGAAACTCGTGCCTTCGCTTCTGCTACGTAGCACCGCAACCTGTTAATATGGGTGCCAAAATATATGCTTTTTGCGCATGCAATGTAAAACAGGCCTTAGTCAGCACAACTGTATAAAGTCAGCAACACTGTATTGTTCAGTGATGAAACAGATGAAGTCAGTGTGAGAAGATGTGATGTTAATGGGTGACCTTGTGGCAAGATGTGCATAAATTGAAATGACCAAGTAGTGAAAAGAGGTTTATACAATGAATGCAAGGCTCAGAGAAAGCGATGTAGCAGAACCCATGAGTCAAGTGGGCTTTTAAAAAGATCTAATATTTAGCAAAGAACATAAACCATGATAAATATATTTTTGACATTCACTATCATATTCAAGATCAGACAAGGTGGCATGTGTAAAACTTATTGGGTGAAACAAGACAGGTGACACCACTCATGAAACCGTGAACCAGGGAAACAAGACACTTCAAAATAATAGGCAGAAAATAAAGAGCAACCGCCACTGGTCATCGAGGGCAGTCTTATGATACATGACAGCTCAGTGCAACGTGGTGAATCTGGGAGATTTTGGTGATTTATCGGTCTGTTTTTTTTCATTGGGAAGGCCTGAAACCTTCTTGAATTGAGCTGTGTGCCTAAAAACTTGACAGCTGTGGATGGCGCAGACATTTTTTTGGCAGAGATGGAAAGTCCTAAATCTAAGCACTCAAAGGTCAAATGGACTGTAAAGTAAAATTTCTCTCACAGTTGGCACAGAAACAGTTAAAATCATGATGAATCAGGATGACTTTGAAGGCTCACGTGATGTATACTTCTGACCTAAGCTTCTTAACCAGTGGTTTTAAATATTTTCATAGAAATGTGATCTACAACCTCTTGTCTTTATTTCTTTTTTAGACTTAATTTGAACCTTTGCTCTTAAACAAATAATTATATATTGTTTTGGCAAATTTATGTAAAAAGAAATTGAAATAAATTATTGTTGCTATTCTTTATCTGAATGCAATGTGTTTTATATTAAGAGGTGGTTAGAGTAAAGTGATTATCAGTGTCACACAAAAATGAAAATTCTGTATCATTTACTCACCCTCATGTTGTTCCAAATTCATGCGTTTGTTTAACTTAAAAAAACAAATAAGATATTTTAATTAAATCTGAGGAAGTTCTGTTTCTCAAATGAAAGTTCATTCAACCAAAACACAATTCAAAAAGTTCATAAAAGCATATTAAATGTGATACATTTGAACTGAGCAGTTTATTCCAGTCCTTCTGAAGAGACATTGTCGCATCATATAGTGAACATTTAATTTAGGCTTTTATTCGTATATAAATATTGATCAATGCATATGTATACAGTATATATATATATATATATATATATAGCTTGTGCAAAATAATTCAGCACATGCATGGTTCAAATGACAGCTGGTCAGTTGGTGAAAGATGGCATCGTTTGTTAACACTTGGAAGCCAGAACAGCATGGTCTTCTACTGTGGCAGAGAGTTTTAGAAAGGAGGTCTTACGTATGTGAAAGGAAAATGATCTCAGGCTTGTCAAGATAAAGTTCGAGGTGAGGGGTAGACATCCAGTTGGGTATGTCAGAGAGATATGCAGAGAACCTCTTCTAGATCATAGACATGGAGACAGAAGGAGGGAATGAGATGTGCAGCAGAGTTTTGTCAGCCCAGCAGTGGTAAGAAATGCCGTCGGAATGGAGATATGTTCTGTGTGATCTGAAGTAAATGGAGTAGAGCAGGGGCCCATGCTCCCTGTGGTGAACTAAGATATAAACCAGGAAATGTCTTATTTTACAATATTTTATGTTGATGCCATGGATTTACTTTAAAAGAATATACTTAAAGCTATAATTCACATAAAAATGAATTATACTCACCCTTATGTGTTTCCAAACTTGTATGAATTTCTTTTTTTTTGTTGAACACAAAAGAAGACTTTTTGAAGAAAATTGATAGCCAGTCAGTTGATGGTCCCCATTGACTTTCAAAGAATGGGGGACAAAAATAATAATGATGATAAAAAATAATAAAATAAATAAATATATATATATATATACTATGGAAGTCAATGGCTACCAGCAACTGTTTGGTTATCCACATTTTGTTGTATTCAACAGAAAAAAAAAGAAACTCCTACAGGTTTGGAACAACTTGGGGGTGAGTAAATTTAGTTTATTAAAAAACATAGCATTTACGGTAAACTAAAATATACACTGTTAAAAAAAAGTACTCTATTTTCTGCAAGGACATAATTTAGTAATTGGAAATTAGAAATGGACATTTCCTTAAAACACAACACAATGAAATTCAAACAAATAAATAAATAAAAGCAAAAAAGTAAATAAATACAATTAAAGAGACTACATTCCATAACTTTGTTTCATAACACATTTAAGTACACAAAAAAGTGCACTTTTTTCTATGGAAGGCTCATAAAATGTTGCAATGCAATGATAGGATATCCTACTTGCCTGTCAACCTATTGATTTGCATACCTCTGGCAGCCAATAGCGAGAGTTTTGGGCGTGGCTACTGTAGCAGGCTGAGCCAGAGGGTGTTTAAGAAGAAATTCAGATTCAGACTTGCCAGTAGAGACACAGAGACAGACAACAGGGTAAAACAAGTGGCAGTGTAAGCTAAACATAAAGTTAAAAGTATTGATATGTTGTTCCTATGTTGTTGAAAGTAGCATACTTTTACCTGTCCCTTCATTAGACCTGTGAGAGCTGTGTTTTGTGATGTTTGAGTTGGAGGAGGCGTTCGCAAAGGTTGTTTGAAAACATGCTTTATTTCTGTAGCTCCGCTAGATGACACTAGTAGCGCAGAAATATTGAGTTTAAATGCGAGCGCAAACACCCACCTACCGTCTTTCTGTCTCATACACTGCCCAGCACTGTCAGCATGTCTTTGTGTTTCCATGTTTCTGCTTAAAATATTTATTTTTGAGATGAAGCCGTCTGCTGATAATCCCACACCTTATTTTTGGTTCTTTATAAACCGCGTTCAGATGTCTGTTAACACGCCATGTTTCCTTGCCAAGTCTGATGGATTTCTGTTTGCTCAAAACTTTGCAAGACAGCCAAAAACAGGATAATGCATCATCAGTATCCAGGACGTGCGCCACTTCTTTATCGCAAAACAATCTATTAGGTTACAGACATTTTAAGTGATGTGTGTGTGTGATGATTTCCTCTCAGGGTCCGGTGTGAATGTATACGTCCCATATGTTTCATGTTAAATTCTATGTTTACACCATTTCTGGATTAAAGTCATATGGATAATAAATAATAGCCAAACATTTTGAACCACTGGTCAATAAATCTAGTGATTTTCAAGTGAATTGTTATATTTGAAATCCATCCATTCAGATATATGTGGATAGGTGGATATTATGCAGCCTCCTCACATGTGACCTTTAACTTTTAGTTATATCTCAGATTGGTTATATCTCAGTTCATTACTCAGAGGACACTTTAGGTTGTGACTGAGGTTTAGTATTGGTGTAGTCTCTGTAGGTGTTTTGTTTTTTTACCAGTGGGAAGAAAAACTAATTTACACCAAACTTCAGAAGTACTTTATGACAGTGCTCTAAAAAGAATCTATAAACAAAATCAATAATAGCAACCCCAAAAGTTTTACATGTCAGTCTGTTTGTTTATTTGGCCATTAACAAAGTCATTTTTCATAGTCCTCATTTTATCAAGGGTATACTGAAGTGCTTGTAAATATTTCAAAGTTTTCTCACAGTTATTACAGGCATATTTTGCAGGAGTAAAAGATGTAATTATGTAATTCCTACGAGTGCAACTGTAAAGTAATAACGTTTTTACAATTGTCACTCCAGCTGATTACAGCTACCCGCCTTCTGCAATTTGCTTGTATAATCTTAATTAAATGAGATCTGTTTCTACTCAGCCAGCAGAGTGAGAGCGAAGGAACATCTCAGGTCAATTTGAAAACTTTTCTTTTCTCTCCCGTATAACCAGTGCTGGACTGACCAAACCCCCATAGGCACCGATGTGCAATATTATAGGTTTTATATATTTTTTGAAGTGAAATGTTTAGTTAAAGGGATAGTTCACACAGAGATGAAGATTCTGTCATCGTTTACTCACCTTCATGCTGTTCCAAACCCGTAAGTCTTTGGTTAATCTCCAAAACAAATTAAGATATACTGTGTCAAAAACAAATCCATATGATGAACATCTATGCTATTGAATCTATGTTCTTCCATGTTTGCCAAATGTGATTGTGATGTGCTGTGTTATTAGATAAATGAATTTTCCATTTTATAGCCTAATTGAATTTCACTGTATTTAGATGTAGCTTTAGTGTTTCTTTTGTAAATATCTAGTAGTATAGCTAATTATTTATAAAAACATACTGTAGCTCGATGTCCATTTAACTATTTTAAATGACGAGTAGCATGTAGCTTGGCAAGCTGCAATTTCAGAATAGCTTCCCCAACGCTGGTTTATACATGGATTAAGCATCTGCAAACATATTGAATATAATTCCTCTTTTGTCTTGACCAACAGAGGGTCTAAAGAGTGTCAGTGCAGTCATCCACTCTCATCCATTTTGCCATTGAATCGAGTGGGTTGCAGAAGCTCCTCTTCACTCCTTTCCTCTCCTCTCGTCTCCACTCTTCTCCATACTCACAACAAACCTCTTAATCCTTCTTTCCCAAAGAAAGGAGAGCGAAATAAGCCCAAGCCCACTCATATCTCAGCCAAATATAAATCGAGAGCCAGCGAGGAGAGAAGGGAAACACCCCAGGGGCCTGGGAGAAGCTGTGCTTTAATTTCTCTCCCTTTTGATTATGGGAGGATGTTAGCTTTACTATCAGCCACCTCTAGCTAAGCCTCTGCAGCTGTCTTCCGCCAGTATCGCAAATGCAGAAGGGCCCGTATCTGTAAAGCCTGATATATGGATCTTATTTTTTCTTAAAACCACCCATCTCTCCAATCCCATCTCTTTTTGTGGCAGTTGAAAAGCACCGTATCGTAACTTTCCGTCAAGGTAGACAGTCACGGTGCTGCCTCCCTGCTTTCTTTCACTCACTTGTTTTTATGGCTTGTTCTGTCTCCTCTCTGTCTCTTCTCCTCGATCATTCTCATCTCTCTGTGCTGAACTGATCAAAAAGATTCGGGCTATCCTTCCATGTTTTTTTGATTGATTCCAGTGCAACTCTCATCATTTCCCCTTTCTTTCTCGCTCGCTCGCTCTCTCCCTCACACCCTTTTTTTTACCTGTCGTAATTTGCTGTCATCTACGCTGACTTTCTCTCTCTCATCTACTTTGGTGCTCTCTCTTCTTTACTTCTCTCTCCTACCTCTCACTCTATCCTCCTTTTATCCTAACCATGAAAAGATATTAGAACAGAGAAAAAAGGGGTGGAGTACGGAACCATTGTCGGTGAGGTGATTTTTTTTCCTTATAATAACCACACTGGATGTGAAGGGTGAGGGGTAATATTTGGAGGGGAAAGTGAAGTCTCCTAAAATTACATTGTATATTTTTTAATGAACAAACAGGGGAAAAATCTCCAAAAGAATTGAACAGACAAAAGGATGGACTTCTCTGACAGGGAGAGAACAGGGAAAAGAACTGGAGCAGCTTGATTTAAAATTACAGTTCTGTCATAAGTTACCTCCATGTTGTTCTGAACTTTTATGACTATTTCTTCGGTGGAACAAAAAAGAGATTTGAATGAGGTACTGCTTACCTAGGTTGAAAAAAGTGCACTTTCATAATGTAATTATAGTGCTCTATTTTCAGGCACTAATTTTGTACTTAAAGGAACACTCCACTTTTTTTTTGAAATAGGCTCATTC
>SCHK01353040.1:0-10900 GCA_004124795.1 Poropuntius huangchuchieni
CACTGTCAAGGTCCAGAAAAATATGAAAGACATCGTCAGAAGAGGTGAATTATTGAATAAAGTGGATGTTTTTATTTTCTTTGTGTACAAAAAGTATTCTCGTCGCTTTATAACATTCAGGTTGAACCACTGATGGCAGATGAAGTATTCTGACGTCTTTCATACTTTTCTGGACCTTGACAGTGTAATTTACCAGGCAGTCAATGGGCCAGTCACAAGACTCGAGGTTTTCATCTAAAATATCTTAAATTGTGTTCCGAAAATATTCGTTAAAATATTCACTTTCTTATATCAAGGCAGAGTCCTACAGTTCATGCACTTTCATGATGAATCTGACCACACAAGTAGTATGACATATATTTCAGTCTCATTTCAATCTCTGCTCCTTGTTCCATTAACAAAAGCAATGCTAGAAAGTCTCCTCATATTTCTGAAAGGGTGCCATGTTTGCGGTCAGTTGCCGCAGAATCTTTCCTATGAAGAGGGAACACTCTCAAAACCTCTTTATCTGTTGACTGTCTGAAGAGTGTTTGTAGTGTGTTATCCAAATGTAACTCTGTTACACCCATTGCTTGTATCTGTGTGTATGTGTGTTTTTTTTTTTTTTTTTTTTTTTTTTTTTTTTTACTGTATTTAGACCTTGTTCTCGCTGATAGGTAAGACAGCCGGTGGGCGACCTTTCGTGTGACGTGAGGCCATTAAAGCAAAGATGAAATGACTGTTCCATTCTCAAAGAAGGAATGCAGTGAAGAAGATGAAGAGAAAGGAAAAGAAAGCTGGATCTTGGCGCTGGGATCACAGCTGTGTGGAATAGCACTCTGTCTTGTGCATTCCCAGCTGCTGGGAGCTCATAGCTCTGCTGCTCGAGCACGATCTATCCCCAATGTGCAGAATTCATTAGGGCTGGAATACTTTAGCACAACAGACTTAACGAGACAGACCATTCATTCAGTCATTGAGATGTTTCATGAATCACTAACAATAGGAAGCACCAGGGACCACTCACTGTTAACAGCAACTTGCATGCACAAAATCAGCCTCAATTTCTGTACGTTAAGACATTTATATGGAGCTTTAAATGAAGGTTTGGGAGGAGCATGTTCTTTTAACCCTGTCAAGCAAAGCCTAAGTGTATATAAATTAAGATTGGGTTAGTTGAGTAATGAGATTTGGATTAACTCACTACTTGACTTTTTTCTGGAATATTTTAGAGACAATTATTTAAAGGAGAACATTTTTAGAACTCAGACAGTAAGCTATATTTTAGCTCTTTTAGGTCTAATACCAGCTGTCAGCAAAGTGCTAAAGCTCTACATTCATCCCTATTAAAGCACTGCCAGCTATCAAAGCACCATCTTTGTCATAATATATATATAGTAAAAACTTTTAGAGTGTTTCAAAAGATTTAAATTTCAAATAAGTGCTTTCTATTGACCAAAGGATCCTAAACAATGTATTACATTTCCACAAAAATATTAAGCAGCACAACTGTTTTCAACATTAATAATAAGAAACGTTTCTTATGCACCAAATCAGCATATTATAATGATTTCGGAAGCATCACGTGACTGAAGACAGAAGTACTGTAAATTCAGCTTTGCCATCACAAGAATAAATTCCATTTAAAAATAAATTAAAATAGAAAATGGTTATTTTAAATATTTTATAATATTACTGTTTTTACTGTGTTTTTAATCAAATAAATGCAGCCTTGGTGAGCATAAGTGAGACCTGCAGACACATCTTTTGCTGTTGAGTCAAAATTCATTACACATATTAACTGTATCTACTTCTATTTTAAACTTGACAGCGAGCCGCAGAAACAGGATGTTTGTGGGGCACAAACCTCAGTGTGTACTGCATGGATAATTTCCTCTGCGAGGAAGGCCACACCCTCAGCACAGACAGAGAGTTGGTCCTGCAGAGCACTGTTTCCTCGCTGTGTGTGTGTGTGTGTGTGTGCCACGCTCTGGGTAAGATGGCACTTTGATGTAGGTAACTACCTCCCATTTGATGAAAGTAAACATTCACGGTATCCATGGCTTGGCTTTTCCATTTCAGTGAATTCCAGAGCAAGCCTCCTTTTCAGGCCAATACATAATTGTCTAAGTGGTTCTGGACAGCAGGGGGCAATTTAGTCATTAGAAAGGCCAATTAAGTAATTAGGCCAGCGGTTTGACTGCCGCGTGTATGCTCACGGGCCCCGCAGATCGCCTGATTTGGCTCCGGTGCCACTTTTACGCACATTTGCTCTTGATATCATTGAAGGCTTAAGTCCCCTAGTGGACATCCTCCAAATGGAAATTGCATTTCTATAACAACCTGATGGGTAATTGAGAAAATGAAGTCGTGGATATAGAAACCGAGGTCATTCCTAAGTCAGAAGCAGTTATGAAATAAAGTGTGCCAGAATCTTGGGTAATATTTAAAGACATGCTTAAAACATCATCCAATCAGCCACGTGAAAACACCAAGCTCCAATACCATCTTGAAACAATGAGGAAAGAATTTGATGATAACATCTTTGCTTCCACCAGACCGAAGCTCATGTGTTCTCATTCCCAAACTCTCCAGTCATTCTAATTCCATTGCATGCTGACACTCATATTCCGTTCTGCAGGTAGAGTGTCACAGAGGTGTGCAAAAAGCCTCTACAAAGAGGATGAGAGAGAAAAAAACTGGAGACAGAGAGAGGTATAGAGAATATTTTGGGCTAGGAGGTTATCCAGCAGGAGCACAGAGGTGGCTGCTCTTTCCATCACGCTGTAGCTCATGCCAGCAGATCATAGCGCCCAGTTCTTACACATGAGACCTGGAATGTAAATATTTAAATGCGGCAAAAATCCGATTCTCCTTAATTCTATCATTTAAATATGCATTATTTATCTGAGGTCCATCAGATGGTTACAGCATGGAGTGCTGAGTAAATATTTGTAGCTGAATACTGATGATGAACTGTTTTGAACACAAGCCAGTTGAGACATTTGCCAAATGTATGATGGAAATTTTCCACACTTTTTCCATCATTGTATCATTCCTAATAACATTTCTAATTAAACAATAAGCGTACAAGCAATGTACAAAAAGTGAATGTGCTTGTGATGTTCTGTAAGTTGCTTAGTAGTTTGAAACAAGTCTTTTATGCTAAGCAAGGCTGTGGTTACGTGTTTAAAAAATGCAGAAATATTAGTACAACTATTCTATTTGAATATATTTTAATATAGGAAATGTAATCTATTCCTATGATTCCTTCTGATTTGGTTCTCAAGAAATATTTCTTATTATAAAAAAAAAAATGTTCAAAACGTGCTGCTTTTATATTTTAAAAATCAGGTTGAAACCGTGATGGATTTTTTTTTTCTCTGGATTTTCTGAATGAACAGTTCAAAAGAATCATTTATTTGAAATAAAAAACTTTTATAACATTGTAAAAGTCTTCACTGTCACTTTTGATCAATTTAATATGTCCTTGCTCAGTAAAAGTATTATAAAACAATCTTACTGACCCCAAACTTATGAACAAGACGTTGTTAACAAATAATATAAAGTAACTGACATTTCATTCACAATGTGGCTGGTTATACAGTACGGTTTATTTTCTCTCTGCCAACAAAAAGACTGTAGTTAATACAGTTTGAATTCTCTGTAGCAAACACAGAGAAGCGGAGTGATACAAACAAATTAGTGGACTGGAACTAATTGCTGTATAACAATATGACAAAGAGCTCCTGACAACTACACAGTGAGTGTACAAATATTTCTGCTGTATTTGACCTATATATTTCTGTTAATCCCATTTTAACAGACTCGATCCCTCTAAGGTCCATCAACACTTCAGCACTTCTTCACAGCTGAAAACAGATGTGGCTTCTGCTAAAGTGTGAGTTCCAGCAACTTTATTCTGTTAGTCTGAGTTTAAGTTTGCAGTGGGGTTTTCACTCCTTACACAGAGCCTAAAATAGCCTTGTGACTTTTCTGCTATGCTAGCCAGTATCACACAGACACTCTAGTATCCATGAGGTTGTCTACATCGTCAGCAAGGCCTAGACCTTTGACCTCAGCCCAGAGGAAGGTGGCGTGTATATGATGCTCTTGTACATTTTTTTGTCTCCTCCTCCCCCAGTGTTCAAATGCTAGCTACAATGGGACCCCTGCTTTAGCATAGGCATGAGGCATTCAGTCCACTGATGCATCATGGGAGCTTTTCTCAAAAAAACAGAGATAAAGAACTTGTCCTTCGTCCCTATAGAATTCTGCACGCTTTAGTCTTTAAGCAAGCATATGTTGCTTCCTATCATACCCAGCTGTCCATGTTCATCCAGGTTTGCAGAGCTAGAGATGAACCATGCGCTCCATGTGGCCTTTGAAACTCACCACTCCTGCTTCAAGGAGAAAGCCAAACCCTCCCCAATGCTCCTCAACTTCCCCCTGCACTCCATCCCAGAGCCAGACGTGGATCTGTGCCAGGCCAGGCAAACCGCTCTATCCTCCAGGCATCGCACCCCATTATCCTCCAAGGAACCACATCAGCATTGAGATGGGAACCTGTTTTTCTGTAGCACCTTTTGAGCTCAAAGCACTTCCTGAGCTCTTGGCGAACAGAGAGGAAAAGGTCAGGCTAACTGCATTAACCCAAGGTGAAGGCCAGGGCGGCTGACACAAATCCTGGTGTGGAGATGCCAGCGACAACTGATGACTCACGCCACGAAAGCCCGAGAAAGAGAGCGCTGCAAGTTTGAGGATATCGTAGGCAGTTACTTTTATTGGGAACGATTAATACGCCGGCTAGCGGCATTTGGAAGCATTCCCAACTCTGATCTCCCACAATCCCGTGGCTCATGTTTCAGATTAAGCCTCGCAGCAACACCACAGCCTACACATCATCCAACCCCTTCCTTCTTGCCTCCACGCATGATCTTGCCGTCTGACCTCACTCATGCTTGAGCGTTCCAGGAGAGCACAGCGCTTAAATTATCCCTCAGATTCTAATACAGCATAATCATTTGCCTGTCATTTTCATTTCATGCTCTTTACTTCTTCTGGGACTATTTTTGGGCGGAAAGCTGTAGGAAATTCAGATGTTCAAAAGCTTGCTGATTAGCCCTGTGATTAAAATGGATCGCTGGCTGAGCCTTCGCCAGAATCTAAAGCAGAGACTTCTAGAATCATTAAGAGTACTTTGTAACAGTTCATATTGCAGTGCCTAACTCCATCTGTTCTGCCCATTCTGGTGACATTTAGCGTATGAACGCAATGCAGTGAAAAATAAACTCATACTCAAAGAAATATTTGCTGCAATAAATATCCAAACTGTAATTCTATCTAAAACCCATTCTGTCTGAAAGTATTATTTTGCTGCTACATTAAAAAAAGAGATATTTTGACTGTCAGCCTGGGAATGAGAGGGATATTTTGACCTCTCCCAGATTAAAGATGAGAGAGCCGTCACCCTGCGCTGGGTCCATATTTCCCACGATTCCTTTCAGGGGTGAGTTGGCTGGCGGGCCCTGCAGGCATGTTCTTTTTTGACAGCATAGTTAGGAGGTGCTGATGAAAGTGGAGAGGCTAGGTTGCCCCTGTACCCTCTCAAATTAGCACAGGAGCCCTGTTGCCTGTCACACAGGGGCCCCGGCTCACAGATTCAGTTGCAGTGTATGCATTCATGTCTGTGTTGCTGCCACCGATGCAGGTTTTGTGGTGGTAAGCAGTGTATTGAGGTTGTGTTGAAGTCTTATGAGGCCGCAGTTAGCACAAAACAATACTTTGGATTTTTTTAACAAAATACTTTTTTTACAATATTTTTTTTTGTTAAATGTGATATAAATTATATATATGTATATATATACGATTAATCGCAATTAATTGCATCCAAAATAAAAGTTTTTGTGTACATAATATATGTGTGTGTACTGTGTATATTTATTATGTTTATATAAAAATACACACATACAGCATATATTTTGAAAATATTTACATGTATTTACATGTATATATTTATATTCATATAAATTATATCATATATAAATATTAAAAAAATAGAAATGTAACATATCTTTCTTAAATATACACATGCATGTGCTTGTATTTATATATACATAATAAATATACACTACACACACATATATTACGTAAACAAAAACATTTATTTTGGATGCGATTAATCGCGATTAATTGTTTGACAGCACTACTATATATATATATATATGTGTGTGTGTGTGTGTGTGTGTGTGTGTGTGTATTTAGAAAGTTTTTGTTTATAGACATATTTAATAATGATATATATTTTAAAATTACCTTTGTATTTATAATATAATTCTGATAACTATTTCTATTTTATTTTAATTAATACTGTGTGTGTGTGTGTGTGTGTGTGTGTATACATATAGTTTTTGAAATTTTTTACTTAATATATATAATCATATATAATCATTTTTAAAACATATATATTAAATGTAATGCATAAATTCTATGTAAAATAGTGTAGTGATGTGTGTGTGTGTATGGCACGCAAGGAACAAAAACACTGCGCATTTAATATAACTTCTCCGCTCTATACATATCTCTGACCCACTCATTTTTCAGTGCAGAAATAAAAGCTGGATACCCTCCACCTGCATATCATCAAGCAATAAGGTTGGTTTGTCCATCTTTCAATCTAATGTTACATTCGACAGGCAGCAATAGGATAATCAAGACGTGTCAGATGACAGCACGACCCCACAGGCAGACAGTCACCCTCTTTTCTCCCTCTATACCTCATAAATTTTTTTTCAGCATTGATTTCCACACCAATCTATCAGCCTGACAGCTGCCCTCCCTCCCCTTCTGATTTAACTCCAGACTTTGTGTCAGACTTTTATCTCATTTCCTCCCTGCTCTGTTTGTCTGTGGATATTCATAATCACTTAATCCATAACAACACCTTTTTTTACCCACCGGATCTCCCATGCACACTTGCCAAAACACACACACACACAAGATTCTCTGTCTGGTTGCCTGCTCACTGACCTGTGAGAAGTTCAGTCCATTCAGGGGATGGCACTGCTCCTCCACCCTCTCCACAGCACCTGTGTGCTTTCCGAGACGCTCGGCTTCCTGCGCCAAGAACAGGTCGAGCACCGGAGTTCCCCGCGACCGCACGTCTGCTTCCGTCAGCGAGTTCACCATCAGCATCACCCATACGGGCCTCTTGCGTTCCCAGTTCCCTGCGATGGCGTTGAAGAGGTAGTCGGCATAAAGTCCCCGGCCACGCTGGTCCGCCGTCATCCAGAAGGGCATCATGTGTTTGACGTAGTCCAGGTGGCGCTTGAGTCGGCGGTAGAGGTCACGCGGCAGTAACGTCTGGAGGTTTTCTCCGTTGGGCAGAAGCTGGCAGCTAGTGAGTTTTGAGATGGTTAGTGGATCTGTGAGATCCAGTTCAAAGAACACACTGGTGCTGCTCTGGAAGGCCTGTTTTGAGTTCTCTGGGATGTAGTCCCAGACTCGAGTGTACGGGACGTGGATTGTCCCAAACAGATAGGACGGAGCGTAAGGAGGAGGCCGTTTCACGGTCCACAGGAAGGAGTTCATGTCTTTCTGCTTGATAAGGAAAAACAAAGAAGAGATTTAAGGGTCAAAGGGTCAAACATCAGACTGAAAGAAATAAATCAGTGTTACAACTCAAATAACTTCGTATTTAGTAAATATCAACTTTATTATGATAAGAAATCACAGTCTATGTTTTCAGCTGCATAAAGCAGATACTGATACAACAATCTCAAACTGAATTCCACAGGCATTAACTTTTTCCTTATTCTGAGTCAAACCGAGGGAAAAAAGCAGCGTATAGTAGCTGTGTCACAGAGGACTCGGTTCATGCCAGTGCACTGATAGAGCTGGCGTATTAAATCTGTGGTGGAAATGTTTAACTGGGGTTCTTAGTTTACAGTGTGCCTCTCCTCGTAAAAAGGGCCTTTACACTCTGCAGCGCTGCAAACCTCTGCTGTTCTTCACCCTCTGAAACTTTAAAGTATTTACTAGTTGCTGAGGCTGTCAATAGCTGTGCCCTTGTAAAATGTAACCTTCAATGAATAACTCGCTCTTAAACGGTCAACCTTTAAATTTAATGAATTGTTCAACCACCTCAGATCAGGAAAAAAAACAGTTGAGAGTTTATTAACCACGAGTCAGAGTTGATGTTAATAAGAGCAGAAAGAATTGCAAGTTATGTTTGACTATATTTTTTCCCCCAGATATCTTATGCTTGCTTACATTAAGAAATGTTGTTCATACAGAAATTATTCGGATACAACTCCTCATAGCTTTAATATTTAAAATGCAGAATATCATTTTGCTGTCATGTGAAAAAAGAGAGCATACCTTTATTTCATGATGTGTGTGTAGAATTACCTTAAAATACATTTGAAAACTTTTTGAAAGTAATTATTTTGAAAATAAAGACTTCACAAAGTGTTTTAACTCTTAATACTTTTTCCTTGATGGTTACACAACCTGACATTTTAGGCTCATAAAAATATATATTTTTAAAAAATGGTATGTGTTTCAAAAATGTATGAAGCAATCAACATATAATGCAAAGATTAGATTGCATTTTTAAGAACTTGGCGCGTATTAATACTAGCTTTTTAAATGATTAGTTTTTTAATCGAACATCCTTATTTCTCATTGATTTTAATGTGCATGGACAAACTGCAGTTATTTATTCCGTTGTTGTTTTTTTAGCTCTTAAAAAACGGCCACATGTGTTCGCGACTGCTCATGTCTTCATATTGTATTTGGACACCTGTGGAAATGACTCGAACACTGACCAGCTTTACTGGAGAGAAGCTTATACACTAAAGTAATATATTCTGTATGAGCAGGTCACATTCACAGACCCTCTGCTCTGTTTTATGGAGTAATTTCTTAACCAAAAACAGGCCTCGCAGTACTCGCGCATTATGAATTACATTAAGAACGCACAGGTCATGTCCTGGACAATGGGACCATTAATGATATAAATCTCCAGGAAAAGATAAACATTAATTGTCAAAACAAATAGAAAGGTAGAACGTTTGCGTGCATAATGCATTAAATTTCGTCTTATATTTAACAAAGACTTTGCATTTCTGCCTAAAAATATACAAACGCTGTTTTGAATGGGTGAAGAACCAATCTCTTTTAAAACTTGGGATAGTCGATATTACATATGTTTGATGGAATATCGTGTATCTTCCCTCCTCGACCGATGATGAATTCACTCCTCCACACACTGCTCAGATGAAAGCGAGATATTAATTGCGTTAAACAGCCTCGCGCACTTGCCAAATCATAATGAAGTAAATATGCTCGATAACTACTTTAACAGTTCTCGTCTCAATGAAACTTGATCAGTTTATGGGGGTCAGTGAATTTTTTCCATATAAATGCATTTGAAGTCTATTCACCCGTGGGGCTTCCCCCTTTTTCCTTTGACACATAAACTGGCACTGCACTGGCAAGACTTTAGCAGTATTTCACTTGGCACAAAAAGTCATTTTTCTGGCCCAGATTTCTATGATTACATGACAAGAAGTGACACGCGGCTGGCTGGACGCCACTAAATAACTGTTGTTTTAAAATAGATATTCCGTTATGAAATGCAACAAATATTCTAATTATATTAAAATATTTGTCTTTGTAGCAAATATAATGCCACTATAAAATGTCTAATGTCTATTAAGATTTACATTATAATTAAGCTATTTTATGTATAGCTACTAGTATTGTTAATGATATGAAGAACAAGATCATGCAGAGTAATTAAATAAGAAACGAAAACGCCACTAAACCTCAAAGCAAAAGTAGTTAATGTTTTATTTTAAAATAGTATTTTTTTAAAAATTTGAATTTGTTGAAAAATGGATACGTAGCCTATTAGATAGTTATTTTTAGAATAAATTGTAGTCTAAGGAAAAAGATCGTGCAGATAGAATTTTGACCTTTTTTCATTTGAACCTTTTTTCCTTTAATTTTATTCAACTAAAAAAAACCTAAAAGTTAAACTGAACTTTTATCAAACATTGCAACCTTTCTAAGGATTTCGACATACATTTTGAATCGAATTATTTTACTTGTTGGTAATAAAAGCAACTCTTTAAAACAGCCCGCATCAGCGGCGGAAAAGATCAAACAGCGAACCAATCTCCTATAATAATATCACGCACGATAGATCTTGATGACATGTCATTTACGAGCTTCTGCAAAGGCGCGTGCAGTGCGCGCGAAGCAACTTCACAAAGTGCGCACTAGACAAACTCACCGAGACTGGCTTGTCACATTTCCGCGTGCTCTGGTGCGTGTCCCGGGGTGAGCCCACTTGAAAGAAAGCGCATAAAGTTACCAACCATCGTAGTCCCGAGTGACAGTTCATTTCGAGATGAGAGGGCACAGGACACCTCACGCTTCCCTCAGCTCCGTTACCTCTGTTGTTTAAAAGTTGTTCCTGGTTTCACAGCACAAATAAAATGTTTTCCGCCGGTGATGATTGTGGGCTCACATTTGCCGTCTCGAAAGGAAAGCATTCTGCCCCTCCGCCATTCTCCTGCACCAGACTTTCAAAGGGATTCGCGTTGTCTCCTGTCTCTCTCTCTTTCTCTCTTTCGCTCTCTCACTCTCTCCAGCTGCCCAGCTGTGGAGAGCACAAACTCTACACTGCGCCCCTCAAGTTTCCAGTTTAACTGAGCAGAGAACGTGAACGCCTTGAATGTTTCCCCCTCTGCTTGTTAAGAGGAGGGGAGAACAGGTTCTTTCGGAGGACGAGAGTTTAACATTTCGACGGTCACGGAACAGAGCATTGATCCTCAGTGATCACTGAAAAAATACACTGGCCATTAGATGGATGATGACTTCTAATTAGATGTATAAAGACGGTAAAAAAAAA
>SCHK01353063.1:246-13911 GCA_004124795.1 Poropuntius huangchuchieni
AAATAAGCAGCAAATTTGTAGTTTATTGAGGCAAATGTCATAATTAATGGTTTGTGAATAGCAAGAATTGGACCTAAAAATAAAGCGTGACCGAAACCCTTGTTATGTCAGTACACTACATACTGTAAATGTTACTGTATATTAACAATATTTGGCATTTATTTCCTTCACATGGGTGTGAAGTAGGCTAGAAATCAAGCACCAACGCAATGAAGATCAAGAACTCAATTAGGAAAAGTGGAAGTTTGTTTGAAGTACAAATCCGTCAAAACATCCTAGCCAATTTCATCAGGGATATCAAACACAAACTGCATTCCTGGGAAAAGACAAAAAGTGTCACGTTCATTTAGCATTTCTGATGTCTTGACAGACATTTGCTTTTTCATCTGGGGGCAAAGTATGTTTATCAAAAAGTGTGTGATGTTAAAGCCAGGTGTGAAACAGCGGCTCTAGGGAGGCCTCACACCACAGGAAACAAATAGATGTTATAATTCATCAGCACACACTTGAAAAGCGGTCTGGATCTCTGGTGAATATGGATTGACAGCAGTCTAACACCAGAGATAATTACAGCTCACCGCCTGCTACAACGCATGCAAAACACCAAGACACGACAATCGCATATACGGAAGTGAATTCTATTACCGTGCAGGGGGTTTCTGATTGATTATTTGATATAAGGATTATCTTGTGTTTGCCTCACTATAATCAGACAGAACTGGAGAGCAAAACATGGAGGCCATTAGTTCATGAGCTTTGTTAACACATGGGAAAGGACTAACAAGCAGGCTAATGAATAGAAATTTGTGCCAGCATAAAAGGATAACAGGTTAAATTACTATATTGCTTAGCTGCCAATGCTATGCTAAACATATTTAAAAAATCTAAAAAATGCGCAAAGTATTAAGTAAAGCATGTAATACATGCATTTAATCTCCCAAACATGATATATTAAGGGAAGTTTAATGATGTTTCCCTGCTGTGGATATGGAACAGGCTCTCTACAGCTGGTGCACACACTTAAATGCCTGGCGTCACCAAGGTCAAGTCCACAATTATAGCAGAATGGACTGTACTTTTGAATTATAAAAGAAGGTTTTGATTTGTCGCTTACATAATTGCACTTGCATAACGCATATTATAAGCAATTAGGCACAATAGCACATGTCTGGACCCCTGTCACATTTTTAACCCTTTCTGAGCAAAGACAAACCTATCCTAGTACACAATGAGAAGTCAGTGAAGAGAACTACCCAAACCAAGCAACATCCGTGAACTGAAGGTGATCCATCACATGCAGCTTTCTCACAACGGCAAACTCTACTGTGATTGGCTAGCTTTACAGAACGTCTACGTGTACAGATTTTTAATGAATGTGCTGAGTAATGTCTTGTTTACACATCCAGATATTTTCTGATCTGAATACTGAATACACATGCAGTTCCCATTTCTAAATTATTTGCAGCCTTGATAAATCATTTTGCAGGTGCTCCTCTTTTCATAAAGCTTCGAAATAAATATTTATTACAGGAAACACGCGAAAATTGACAAGATACACTATTTTGTGCATCTGAAAGACATGCACGTGTTATGCATAAATGGCCATTTTTATACACATCAACCTTTAGAAACCCTTTAACAAGAAGAATAGGCCTACATGAAATCCTCTTTATTTTATTTTTTATGTCACTCAGAAAGCCTCTTCCTGTTACAAGAAAAAAATAGCAAACAATTACAAAAAAAATTTAAATAGCAGCTGTGGGATGCAAAAGTCCCATTGCAAGACAAAAAGTTGGAATCACAAGAAATAAAATGTAAATTCTGAGATTTAGAGTTGCAATTATGTATCTAGTTTTTGTTCTGGGGTGGAAACGGGCTTCCGTTGGTCTCCCAAACCCGACTGATGCCAGATGACTTCGTGCTTTGTTAACAATGATGAACGAGACAGCAGTGGCCAAGCTCACTAAACAGACCGAGACACCGCTACCACCCACAGAGAGTCAGAGCTCCGTCTGGGTCCACAGGTTTATTCTCCACATCATCCTCCCATCAACACACAGCTTATTGTAAATGAAGTCACACTGTTGCCTGCCTCAGTTCCTCATAACAACAGATCTTGATTTATGCTGCCGCCATAGTTTCCTTATGAAGAAATATGAGAGGCAGTTTAAGCCTCTCATGTCATTATCATATCAGTCTGTTGTCGGAAAATAATTTGTTACCTCACGTACGCTACGTGACTGGGAAAACATAGACTCCCGCTGCAACACACCTCGGGCTGAGCTATGTACTTTGTCTTTATTGGCTAAGAGCAGGATACTTGTCCGGGCAATTTAAAAAAGCAATTTGTTCTTTTTCTCCCTGCTTGCATTTACACGGTTCTGGAGTGTGCTCAGGCACAAGACTAACCGTACATAAATTGTAGGCGACACAGATGAAAATGTCAACAAGGCCCTGGTGCGCACAGTAAGGCAGGTAGGAGGGCGACCCAGAAGAGGATGGATGTCGACACGCTATTTCAGCACATCGCAGAGCATCCCCCCGCACACACCCTCTTGTACCTCGTCTCTACGGGCGGGCTTGGCCTAGTTCAAGAGCCATTTTCACGATGCAGTGAGGAGCTGATGGTGTATAGCAGTGTGGTGAAAAATTCAACATTGAAGAATTGGCTTCCTGCCAATTCATAAGTGTGAATCTAAATTGAGTTGTCAACACCTACAGGAAGTTTTATTGGAATCTGAACTGAAGTGACAGGAAGAGGAATATGGTACAGTACAGTACACCTCTTTTCACCTTATGGCTCCATCGGAATTCACATACATCCATACTATGGATTAATATGTCCAAATATACAGTATCCAAATTTAACAGTAGGCAAAAAGTGCCCTGACCTATTCTGAAGTGTGCATCTGATGGACATTTTACCATCCCATGAGGCCACAGGAGAGAATTTACGAATGACAGTTGTCACAAGACAATGACAACATGACAATGTAGTATGTCTGGATTACATAGAGTACAAGCACTTTGTTTAACGGTCGCAAAGTAATTACAAAAAAAGTTTCTACTCAGAGACTATTCGATTTCGGATGCAGCCGCTGTTTTGGTTCAGCTGTTAAAGCCTGCCCTTCTGAAAACAACCGGTCTGCTCTGATTGGTCAGCTGGCCCAGTCTGTTGTGATTGGTCAACCACTTTGAGCTTATTTCAAATATGTGTCCCTGTGCCTTTTCTCCTCATAGCAAAATCACTTGCCCAACCATTTTAATACTACATGCTTATATTGAAAACATTTTTTTAATTTCATTTGCTGCCCAGTTGAAATTCAACTCAAATTCAGAAATTAATTGGAGAAGACTGAATGGAGCACATCCCTGGTGTGTGGCATGACTGGCAATTCTGGAATTTTCTGCATTGACAGATGCTTTATAGGCCCTTGTTGACATTGAGGGCATTATTCAGGGAGTTTAGACTGAGGATACGTTTCCTCGTCAAAAAAGTTGAGGTTAGCGAGGTGGCCTCGCACATTTAAAACCATCTGCTCAGTTGGCTTCAACAGTGACTATCACTACAAATTATTTTCTGCTCGCCCAGCACATCTTTTTATTAATAGTGACCCTACACACAGAAGTGTGTGGCTGGCTACGGAGAGTTAAGCACTCCCTTAGGAGACCTAAGAAGCCTATTAGCAGACAGGCAGGAGAGAGCGAGCCCATATGAGACTATTCGATTCCAGATAAGAGAATCTGGAGGAGGTGATCAACTACTAAACTTGTGACAGGCAGCCAACAAAGAGAAGGAAATGACAAGCTTGTCTTCCTGCCCTTGAGCTAACTGGAAATAGCAATTACCCACACCGTGATATGATTACAATCCAGCAAAGAGTAGAGACACAAACTTTGTTCTCAAGCAGAGAGAGAGATTGCCTGGATTGTTTCCTGTCTGCAGTGCACAGTTAGACCAGACTAAGGGGATTCAAGGAGGTTATGAATGGCAGCAAAGTAGCTGGTGGAAATGGATTACCAAAACTGTTGATGAGAAAATGTGCCCCAGTTTATGTAGTTGCACTCTTTCTCAAATCAATATTTTGTTAATACAGCCATGTGGTATTTTCGGATATGCCTGTGTGAGCTTGCCATATTAAGATTTAAATTGAGTCTCTTTCTGCTTTTATGTGAAATGTTCCAGTTCTGTGGAAAGCATCAGTGTACAGCAATTTTCTGCCAACTCTAGGCGTGACTTGCTATCTCAAAAGTTTCTTTCTTGGTCTTCAAAAAAGAGGTTTGCGATATAAATAGGCTATATTTTGGGTCATATAGTTGAGGTCAGAATTATTATCCCCCTTGGTATGGGCAAAGAAGGCTGTGGAAAAACAAAAAGTTTGTTTTCAGTGTTTTTCTTTCAATTATTGACCCCCTTTTATTCAATACTTTTTGCAGCCTATATTTACCAAGATAACAGCTTTGAGTCTTCTATAGTGTTTGATTTTTCTATATATAGCATATGCAACATTCAAAGGTTTGGGGTCAGTAAGATTATTTTATTAATTGTATTTATTTATTTTAAAAAAACTGAAACTTTTATTCAGCAAGGACACATTTAATTGATCAGAAGTGACAGTAAAGATATTCATAATGTTCCAAAAGATTTCCATTCATCAAAAAAATCAGGAGAAAAAAAATTGGTTTCCACAAAACTATTAATCAGCACAATGTTTTAAGCATAATAAGAAATGCTTCTTGAGCACCAAATTTGAGATATATAGAACATAGTTATTTTAAATTTTAATACTTTATTTCTAAATAACCACAACGAGCCAAAAGATTAGTACTGTAAAGACAAAACCTTTCAAACATATCTAAAATACACTTTGAGGCAAATAAACAGGCCTGATATTCCCAATGAAGTGGGCCACCCAAACCAACATTGAGTACCACTCATGCACTGCTTTAATTAATACCCATACTCACACAAGCACAAAATACGCATACACAAATGCATGTTTACGCATATTTGGAAATATCAGGGAAAGTGCCAAAAAAATCCTCCCTAATGCACTTGGTTGAGATTAATTAATATCTAGGCTGAAATCCAATCACAACAAACTCGTGTAGATGGATACACACTTGAGAACTGCTCACACAGATATACTGTATATACACACACAAATATGTTAAGTTGGTGTTAAGGTAAAACAGATGGAACGTTGTTTGAATAGGCACAGTGTGAATGATTCCACCTGCACACCCATACATGCAGAGAAGAGATTACGGGTACACACAGAGGAAAAGCTGATCTGTGACTGTGCATACCTTTATAGCATTAGCATACTGGCAGAAGGTGTTTACACATCGCTGTTAATTCACAACCAGATTGTAGCTGGTTTTAGGAGTCAAAGAGGTGCGGATAGGCTCTGTTTTTAGTCAGCGAGTCCACAGCAGCTTAACTAAACGTCACTGAAAAAACAACACATGGCTTAAAAGAAGAGCCACAGCTCATCAAATGTTAAATTCTTACAGTACACACTTCAAACTATAATTTACAAACAGTATGTTCATCGACAACTGACAAACAATTACAACTACTATGGGCAAAACAACAACAAAAAGTCTTTTGAAATAAAAAGCTTGATTTACTATAGTATGAGGCAACATTGTGATCCCATTGTGATTATTTTATTTGCTAATGACTGTTTTATTTTTTATTTTTGGACCGTAATTTATCCCCTTTTTTATATGGCTTACCAAAAAGATTGTGAAATATTGATTTGAATTTAAATTAATATCTAAGAAAAAAGTCAGCACTTACAGAGACATTAGCTAGCAAGCCTGCCAACTGACCAATCAGAATGAGGTATTCCAGAGCACTCTGTAATAAGAAAACATTCAATAATCTTCAAAATACAAAACTATGCAAACCCAGTCCAGAAGCCTTTTTTTTTTTTTTTTTTTGGGGGAAAAAAATGTAAACAAAAATAACTGTAAATCATACTGCATAAACTATACTGTATGTTAGCATTGTTATTGATTTCACAAGGGAAGAAGACATTTGGGATAAATGACCATTTTAATTCTCTGAAGGTAAGAGATAGGAAGGAAAAAAATAATATGGCCCTTCAAATTTTTAAATGAAAAAGTACAATAAAATATAAAAATAAATAAATACAAGTTTTATTACACATTAAATACAATTTATAAGCTCTCCTATAATAAGTAACCTAACAGCTCATGCTCAAGCTATAAATTAAGGTACCAGGTCGCCACAAAAAAAGTTATTTTCTTTCTGGCCTAATGTCAGACAGGATAATGCATTTTCACAACCGAGTATGTAGTCTTGCAGCATAGACGGCACATGTTTATGGGGAGATCATCCTGCAGAGGCTAATTTAGCAGAGGCTAGAGGAAATAGCAATTTGTCTTGCCAATATAAGAAGCACTGCCGACTGGCAGAGGTTCTGTATGAAATTCAGTTGAGTGCCTGGCTGAAACGTCTGCCAACAGAGACATTTTTACAGTAACTTGTCTGTTCGTCTGGCTGCTGCAGTGGCTGGCATTGGCATAGTGCTCCACCATGAGTAGCATAAGGAAGCTCTTACTGGCAGCAAGAGAGGACTGGTATGAAAATACTGCTGGCAGTCTGGAGTAGCTGAGAAAAAAAAAAAAAAACAAGTTTGTTCCACTGCATTTGTTCTTTACCTTCTAAACTCTGGGTTTCACAAAATATGCATTGTTTTGGGAATGAAATAAAGGAGACCAAGGGCAATTTTAACATTTCTTCATTAATCACACACTACTAATGAGCTACCTGACAAAGTTTGCTGTCAGGAAAAATTTATATGTACAAAATGCAATTGTATCATTAATAGATTTAAAATGAGAAATATTAAATCCCTTATAATGAATTTAGGACCAGTTTTGGAGACCATGTGGGTGGCTGGGGGCGACTGTAAAACTTAAATTATATTAAACCACTGTATCTCAAATAAGAGCAAACATTTAAGCAATGCTCTCATTCCTTTAATATGTATTAATAAATCAGAATAACTTTCACCTTTGTATTACTGATTATTTTATCTCTCAAGAATTACACGTTTAAAGAAAAAGTCTACAGCGAGCCCAATATTTGAGTTATCTGAAATAAGATTAATCCTTAAGCTATATCAATCAGCTAATAAATCAAAATTTCAATTAGACACTTCATGTGAAAAAGATATGATCTTTAAATTCAATTTAACAATTATTATTTTACCAGCATCACAAATGCCACCCACCCTTAAAGCCAGTATAAAATCGTATATAGTAGCTAGTTGTGAAACTGTTAGTTTCTGCCATTCAATTTAACCTACAGATGAAATTAGTTAACCTAGACATAGACTGAACACACACTGAAACTCCATTTTGTTGACCAAACATCTTTGGCAACTGGAGCAAAACCAACACATTACCTGTTCTATTCACTATTATTAACCTAACAAACTTGTGTAGATAGTTCAGTACTCAAAAGTTTGAGTGTTAAGTCACTGGTGCTCGCTTTATTCTGTGAAGTCCTTAATGAAGGTTACAGCGGACTCCATATCATCCAAACAACCTGAGGATAAAAACGTAAAAAAAATGAGTCCACCCAATCTCCACTCAGACAAAGAGTGCAAGCTTGCCAGGAAGACTTTAATGTCTTCTTTCACCCCCTAATGTGGACATCACAGATCCAATCGGGCCTCCTCTTACGGTAGAAGCAGTGTTTTATCTCTGCACAAAGCTGGGATAAAGAGACGCTAAAAGGTGAGCGACTCATAAGATATGGGGGGCTGATAACGTTGACGGAGTGCAGCAAGAGAGCCATCATTCCCTTGATCCTCTTTAAACAACACCCCCAGACCATAAGAAGTCCTTTAAGTCCTCCATCCAGTTCAGACCTGGGAACAGTGAAGAGGAGGCCATAAAAAAGCCACTTAGCCCCTGTAATGGGCAATCTTTGGGGATAAAAGGTAACCTCTCTGACTCCCATCATGCAGACTACTGCTCAGAGCCAGTAAATTCTGCCCCACCAATACACCACGGCCAATTCAATTATGGACGCCAGCCGTTCAAATAAAGTATTAAAGTGTCGAGTTGAATGAGGATGTTTTGTTTTATGGGGTGATTAGTCGTTGTCCTTTATGTCTGAGGATGTCCCTGTTTTCCGCTAATCTATGTTGGCTGAGTTAGGTGTCCACAATCCCACCGTAAGGCCATTGCACTCGCTTTTATATTTCAGGATGCACAAGGACGGAGGCTATTGGCTTTCAAATGGAAATCTGTTGCATGTGTAGGTTATCTGGAACATCATATCCAAGCTAAAACCACCTGAGTGTAATTAAAAGTCTAAAGTATAAAGGCTGCAGATTACAAGCCTTGAAAGTCTCATGAAACACACAAGCAGATTTTGAGGGGTTTGTGTTGGAACACAATATTAGCATCCCTTAATTTTAATTCCAGGAGAAAAGTGGTTAATTTGGAGCTGCAGACGGCTGTGGATTTATTTGTGCATTAAATTGCCGCCAGAATGACAGCAATCAAATAACTTACAGTACCTTGTAAAAAGCTGTACACAAGGTTCTAAAATGCAAACTACAATGTACAGTCTGTATGATGTTTTATAGACTATGATGACAGGACCACATAAAAGGTAAAATGTCTCATTATTAATATTAATTGCAATGACCCAGTAAACCCCTGTTGGTAAATCTTGTAACTATATGGTAGTAGAATAATGACTAAAAAACATTCAAAAGTAGCTGTGCATTCTGGTGAAATAGAGTTTGTTTTTTACAAGCAACATATAAATCATAAATATTTCATTATAGCACAGTGATGTTTTACCAGTGACAGATTATTTTCGGAGGGCTCTTACAAGCGTCAAATGGACTTTCATTTTTCTTGTCTGCTGCCTTTCAGATCTCACAACTCATAGTGGATAGTCACTATACTGAAGGTGCTATCAGTCAGTTAGCATTGTCACAATGTCATTGTATTACAGCTACAGATTGATCAGTTACATGGCATTTACACCTTGGGTGACTTGCTTAAAAAAAAATCCTGGGGGCAGAACTGAGCAAAGACGTTAGCATGCAGGTCACATACTAACAGTGGGTCCTGGACTAGCCGAGCAACTGCAATTGAGATGAATGGGAATGCAAACAGATAACTTTCTCCAGGTATTTCAGACCTTCTTGATTAATATCTTCTACTATTATTGCTACTGCTAATTAGATGTCAAAACTCCCCCAGGAGGTCTGGAGAAAAACTGCAATTGATAATCACTGAACACCACCAGTGGCTCGAGGGGCTGGTAACAGCTTGCGGTCCATTCAAGCTTATCTCAGTGAAAAAGAATAAACATACACCAGAAAAAAAAAACTGTTAGGAATAATTAAGGAAGCACTGGAGGAAGACTTTTATCTCAGATTGTGCAAAATTAGAATAGTTTATCACCCAGGACTAGTATAATTAACCACATCCATAACACTGGTGAGCTCTTCTTCTGTGAAAATGTTTACTGCAGGCAACTGTGATATATTAGTTCCTTAAATCTCGCACTGTGGGATCACATTTGAAAATGCATGTATTGAACCTTTTTTTTTCTATGTGGAAAGGTGTTAAAGTGAAAATGAAAATCATTTTTCACCTTTCAAGTCATTCCAAACCTGTATCACTTACTTTCTTCTGCAGAACACAAAAGAGGATATTTTGAAGAATGTTTAAGTGCTGTTTGTCCATGCAATGAAAGAAAATGGGGTGTAAAGTTGTTTTGGACAGAAACAGTTCTTCAAAATATCTTCTTTAGAATAAGGAAAGTAATATAGGTTTGGAACAATATGAGGGTGAGTAATAATGACCGAAATTTAATTTTTTGGTGCACTATCCTTTCAAGTAACCTTTAAAAACTATACATGACACATCAAACAGAACACTTGCATGACAGTTAGACAGTTGAAACAATGACATTTTAATATCAAAGTGTAGAGAGAAACTGTGAGAGACCTCTGGAGTGCTGGAGAAGCATGAAATACATTTTAATCCCACTAAATATTATTTTATATCATAATTCCATTATGGCTTCATATAATGATATCGCACTCTATATTATAATAAAAACACATTTCGGCGCATTTAGTCACAGCTGCAGAGAACTGAACAAAGAACATTCTTTAAAACAAAAGGCTATTAGCTCCACCAACATTTTCTGCTCCATTTCCTAATGCAAGTTTGATAATAACATTTTCTGTTTAAGTTTCCTGGTTAAGCACTCCAGCCAGGCTCTTCAGCCTTGCATTGTGGGTTAGCTCATAAATTAGCAGCATGTGGTTGCACACTTGATTAGTTACGAGCTAATCGAGAGGGAACTGCTGCACTAATATTTAAGTCCTAAAATGAAAATGGAAAAATGAAAATGGAGTTTTCTTTGCCCACTTGGGCCAGAGTCCAGGAAGCAGTTAGGGGCCATTATCAGTGTTTCACCTGAGTGGGAGCCTTTCTGAGTGGCACTCATTTAGCTGAAACGGTCTTTCAATTACTGAATTAAAGGGGCCATAAAACATTTGCATACGTCCATTTCCACTGTGATCAATGAACAGTTTGTGTGTTTAAAATTGGGATACATGTACTGGATTTATACGTTTTGAAAGTCATTGCAAATATTGTAGTCTGTACAAACTTTATGAACACACTCTTGGTCTAAAACTTTTAATCAAATATACTTCTAGGACAGATGTCATGTAAAGATAAAGTGAGACAGAGGGGACTATAATGTTTCTACTATGTTAAACCACGTTCATTTAACCCCAGAAATAAAACTTCAACACCTTCTTAAAGGCACCTTTTAACATCATCACATTATTCACACTCATTAGGAACTACACTACAACACTACTGTTCCACAAATACTTGAAAGGTGCAATATCTGCACTGCTAGGTCCCACACAGCCACAGCTGTGATACTCTTCCCTTGTCCCTTTAGTGTCAGAAAGTCTCACCTTTCATTGTTCATCACATTTTAGTTTTGATACTTAACATCTGAAAGAGTGTTCCAGAACATATTAGCATATTCCTACCAAACAATCATGGCCAAAACCCTAAATATAGCCCTAACATACCACTAAAATTTGAGGAAAATGATAAGAAATTTGTTCAAACTTGAACTCAGCCCTAAACCTAATCATAAATCTGACTACTGGTTATAGATACTGTTTGAGGTCTGCAAGTTTACATTCATTTGATCAAAAAGACAGTAAATATATTACTGTATATATTACTATTATATATTACTAAATATATTAGTCTTGTAAAAAAAATTTATTTAAATTATGTTAAAACGGAGTAGTGGTGCTTAATACTTTGCTTAAAACCTTGATATATATATATATATATATATATATATATAAATATATATATTTTTTTTTTTTTTTTTTTTTTTTTTTTTTTTTCTCCACTTGCAGAATAAAATTATTAGTTTCTTTACAAAATAATGATACTAAAAATACTGAAAATCTTACACAATATATAGTGCATACAATAAATAATAATCATCATCATCATCATGAAACACTGACAGAGCATGACATACAAGTACAGTCTACTGGTACAACTAAATTCTCAAACGGATTCATTAAAAATATATTTTTAAATTGAAACACTTGGGATGTGCAACATCCATATTCCTTAAGGCTCAAACTAACCTGCTCTAAACAGCTGCAGTATGTGAAGCAACACATTGATGCTTTCAGCTAAAAACGTATGGTCACATGGCAGAGAGCAGAACCATGCCGGTAAAACAGCTAATTACAGTAATGAGCTCTTTTCCTCCTGAACGCCACGGAAAGAGCAACAATTTAAACTCTGACGCATCTCTAATTACATAGCTGTAATGCAGATTCCCTGTGCTCTCCAATGACCTTGAACAAGCTCTTTCCACTGAATATGGATAACTCTCTCATTAGCATTTTAAATAAAGCCCTCTAATTTAAATATTCGTTTGAGCATTGTCAATCCTGATGGGTGCTTTTACCACTCAAATTTGTTTGCTTCTCATTGGCTGAGCCTGATAGAAACACTTCTTCCAATGTGCGCATCTCTAACTCTGCCCCTGCTTTGTACCTGGGCCGCATTATTGATTTATTCTATTGGATGATTAATCTTTATTACTGCTCATGCTCCTCTGATCCAGTCTCTTGTGCCAGGATTAAAGCGAGGATGATAAGTGTCCCGCTAAGCTCAGCTAGATCCTCAACCGCATCCTTACGAGCCCAGATAAGTTCCAGCCAGATTGGATTCTGTATCTGGAGCTTTGTGATCAAACACGAGTTCCTGTCAGAATTCGGTTTTTGTTTGCTTACTTCACAAACAGTCGGTGAGGTTCACAGGAAGTTCATTCCCATCGATGAAGCAACCAAACTTCACACTGTGCTTGACCTGTCAAAACTTGCCTCTCGAGTAAGATGGACAAGTAAAGAGGATCCCATACAGCAGATATCATTTAGCAACAGCACCTTAAAAGCCCTCACACCTGTCATGTAGCATCTGCAGAGCAGAATGGGAGCGGCAGGGTGAAACCATCACAAAAAGGGCAAACAGTCAAATTTGAGACTTTCAAAATCTTGAAAACCTGGTGGTGAGAAAGTGATTGGCAAGAATTGAGTAGTACTTTGGGATTTGCAGCAGTGGACCACACAATTCATGTATCTGAGTTAAGTACAGATACTTTTAAAGAGATAGTTGCTTCAAAACTGAAAATTCTATTATTAATTACTCACCCCCATGTCGTTCCAAACCCATAAGACCTTTGTATATCTTCGGAACAAAAATTAAGATATTTTTGATGAAATCCGAGAGCTTTCTGACCCTGCATAGACAACTGACACATTCAAGGCTCTGAAAGGTAGTAAGGACATCGTTCAAATGTGACATCAGCGGTTCAACTGTAATGCTATGAAGCTACGAGAATACTTCTGTGCGCAAAGAAAACAAAAACAATTACTTTTTGACAACACTATTTTAACAATGTCCTTACTACTTTTCTGGGCCTTGAACAATTGCATTGGTGTCTATGCAAGCTCTGGGATTTCATCAAAAATATCTTAATTTGTGTTCCAAAGATGAACGAAGGTCTTACGGGTTTGGAACGACATGAAGGTAAATAACTGATGACAGAATTTTCATTTCTGGGTGAACTATACCTTTAACAATACTGTTCAAGCAAAATCAATGATGAACTGGTGTGGCTTAACTTTGAACAAAATCAGGCCAAACCGAAGTTTGTTTGGAGCTTGTTTCAGCAGTTTGAAACCATTTGTGAGCTTTACAGAATAGTTCATTCCAGCTGGTAAACACGTTAGAACTACCATTCAGGTCAATTGCGTAATAGGTGGGAGTCGCTCTGAGGCTCCGCCTTCTATGACATGGAATATTCTCAGGTTCATTTCTTCTGTTCAGCACATCAAGGTTAGACATCCATAAAAACACACTGGAAAGCTGTTTTATAATAGAAATTAAAGCTGTAATTATGATTGAAAGTGACACTGTTTTTTCATGTTTAATACTGTAAAACGTTTTGTATGAATTAATATGATGTGACAAAATTTGACTGGAGTGCAAAATTGCTGCTATGATCACATGCTTTCTTACACTCTAAAA
>SCHK01353204.1:0-12277 GCA_004124795.1 Poropuntius huangchuchieni
ACAGAAAGAAAAAACACAAAGAAAAATGATAATAAAAAATAAATATATAACTAACAGCAGAAAATAACTATTGTTTAAAAGTTTGGGATGGGTAAGATTTTTTAAATGTTTTCTTATGCTCACAAAAGCTGCATTAATTTGATTCAAAAACAGTAAAAACAGTAATATTGTGAAATATTATTACAATTTAAAATAATTGTTTTCTGTTGTAATATATTTTAAAATGTATTTTTTCCTGTGGTGGCAAAGCTGAATTTTCAGCATCATTAACTCTTCAGAAATCATTCTAATATGCTCAAGTGGATCTCAAGAAACATTAATTATTATCAGTGTTGAAAACAGCTGTACTGTGTAATATGTTTGTGGAAACCATGATACATTTTTAAGGAATCTTTGATGAGTCATGTTTACAGCATCTGTTGTAATAGTTCAATAATTTGTATGTAGACTGTTGCTGTGTGAAATCTTGTCTTTGTGGCACACGGTACCTGTCTTTCTCCCAGACTGTGGTGGGGCGTCCGCGGTGCTTTCCAGCACCATGGCTAGTCTCAGAGTCATTTCAGTCACTAATAAGTAGTCCACTTCAGCCAGCTGGTGCTCATGGGCCACTTCACACAGCAAAAGGAGGGGGTCTCCACCCACTATTTAACAAAACAAAACACAAAAAAAAGTAATAATGTGCTCATAATAAGCTCTCTCACAATAAGCATTTTAGATTTTTTTTTTTTTTTTTAATAATAACCTGGTCTTGGTTTGCCATCCTTCCCAGGTAGCGCACAGGTTCATAGTGTCTCGACTGTGCTCTTTGAAAGACAGTTTTGCATTTAGCCCAAAAGAAGAGCACAATGTCCAACACCAAGTCTGCATTTGGCTGGACATCCTATTTGGACAAACATACACATTGTCAGGTTACCTATGACTGCTCCATGAGCTCTTCAGAGACAGCAAGAGAAAGACCTGACCTTGTCTGTCCTGCAGACACAAGCATGAAGTGTTTGAAAAAGATTGAAAAATTCTTCCGTCATGATTGCTGCTACAGTGTTCTTGTCTGCAAGGAAATAAAACAATAAAAGCGGGATGATGTTTATTTTGGGTTTAAGAATTTTACATAACCCCAAAAATATTTTTCTATAATTTTCTTGTCTTTTTCTATGAGTGAATCAAATTATGTGATTAGTACCGGTTTGACCATCAAAAGCAGCATCTTTCATGATGAATTTAACTCTTTGAGTGGACATTAAACGCTCCGCAGCCTCCAAAATCCTCAGTTCCAGCTCATACTTCCTAAATGTGCGGCCTTCCATGTTCTGTGAACAGTACAAAAGAACTAGATAGCAGTCATGCTGACATTTTAAGCCATATCACAGATGTACTCACAGCTAGTGCTGACATAAGTGCCGTAGAGAGCGAGCTGAATGTGCTCCACTGTTCATATCTGAAAAGCTGCTTCACAAACCTCACCGCAGCATCTACTGCAATCTTACTCTTTCCTGAGAGACACAAAACAGAGACCTTGAGCAACATATAACGCAAATAAGAGTGAAGGAAAATAAATGGCAAATTAAATGCAAGCCCTCACCAGCAACAGCTGTGTCAAAGAGAGAGGACATAGGAGTGAGTGCATTCACAGAGGAAGGCAGACTCTCATCAAAAGTGTGCTCAGAATCACCAAAACCTGCAAAAGGAAGGATATTTAAGCCCTAATAATATATAACATTGTTTATCATAATCATCGTCCTTGGTGTGAACAAGCCTTAAAAGTGACTTTTAAAGTTGCACTGAGGCGGAAAGCCCAAAAAAAGTGTACCAGACAACAAGCTAGTCCCAGCCGAAATGAGCTCCAGCACCACATCCTGGACCTCGAATTCTTCAGGCATCCCAGTTTGCAGAGGCCTGACTGAGCTGTCCTGTAGAGCTTCCAGCACTGCCAGAAACCGAGCAGAATTGCCCTCGAACATCTCCATCAGGATACGCTCGGTTGGTGTACGAGGCCATGGAGTCTACCGAGAGCCATAGAGGGAGAGATAAGAGTAAAAAAGAAGATATTAGAGAAGAACTGAGATGACATTATATCTTATTAAGGTCAAAACTTACTAGCTGTAGCTCTTTCAAATTGCTCTTCTGTTTGGGTCTAAAGAGGCCTTTCGGTTTCCTTCGGGGCTCATATACTGAACGCTTAAACACCATCACTGCAAGCTTCTCTCCATTAATGCAGCAATAACAGTAATAAAATATTGCAGTTATAATACAAGAACGATTAAAACAATAACATGTTTCATTTAGGCAGCATTTCCTCACTTTTATTGTGGCCTCCTTATACGCTTGTTGGGTCTCCAATGACACTTGAGAGCCAGTCATCTCCTCCAGCTTGGCCAGTTCACTGATCTTGCCAAGAGCTCGGCGAGCAAACACCTACAGTATTGCACAACAAGAGGCAAGAAGGACAGATTGCCTAAGGGCTCTTGGGTCACAAAGCTAAGTTGATTTTGATGTGAACTCACCTCTGCCTGAACTGAAGCACAGTCATGAAAATAACATTCGCACACAGCACAGTAAAGTGTGGCCCTCCATGACAGGAAGTTGGCAGTCAACAGAGGAACAGAGGTCTCTAGGCATGTGCATGCCCATAGTAAGTACTCTAAAACCTGAAAAAGAAAAATCTTTACTGTCACTTTAATACACTACTGACCCCAGTAGTGAACAGTATTCTGAAAAGTGTTACAAAACATCATAAATAAAGGCAAGTTTTTGCGAACCTGTGAAGCATGGCCTGCTGACATCAGGAATCTGCATATGTTGTACATGTGTAACGAGCCTGAAGAAAAACAGAAACAAGTCACAGTCACCATTTATTGTCAGTGTGATATATTACATCCAGAGGTCTTACTGAAGGTACCATTGTAGAGGATCCAGCATAAACTTTCATCAGGCAGAACAGCCTGCATGAGAATGCGCACAAATCCCAGGATGCTCAGCAGCTTTTGAACCCCATTCTTGTCTGGCAGTGCACCTCTCTCTTTCTCCAAATAGAAGATGCACTGGCATTCTCCCTGAAGAGCACGGAACTACAAATACATAGTTCAAAGGTCAATGAAATTGATATTGAAACCAAAAATGATACATGTATTTCAGGCAGGATGCCTAACCGTAAGTCGAGCTCTTTTTGAAACAAAGCCGTCTGAGAAGAAAGACTGCTTGAAGTGCTCCACGTCTCGTATGCTTTCTAGGCTTAGTGTGCAAAACTGCTGCAGATAGAGTCTGTACCCTTGCCAGATAGCAAGCCTGTAAAGCTTATAGGACATGATAAAAAATATTTATGTGAAGGAAATATGATTATATGTGACCCTGGACCACAAAACCTGTCTTTATAGCAAATGCAATAGCAAACAATACAATGTATGGGTCAAAATGATTGATGGATGTATCAATGGATGAAGATTGAGTGAATTAGCAAAACATATTTNCTGTATGTGACCCTGGACCATAAAACCTGTCTTTATAGCAAACGCAATAGCAAACAATACAATGTATGGGTCAAAATGATCGATTTTTCTTTCATGCAAAAAATCATTACAGTATTAAGGATCATGTTCCATACATTTCTTACCGTAAATATATCAAAACTTAATTTTTTGGATTAGTAATACGCATTGCTAAGAACTTCATCTGGACAACTTTAATGGCGATTTTCTCAATATTTCGAGTTTTTTGCACTCTCAGATTCCAGATATTTAATTAGTTGTATCTCAGTCAAATATTGTCCTATCTTAAAAAACCATACATAAATGGAAAGCTTATTTATTCATTGACCCTTATCACTGGTTTTGCGGTCCAGGGTCACATATATCAATGGATGAAGATTGAGTGAATTAGCAAAACATATTTGTTATAACCAACTGATAGTCTACGGTTAACTGTGGTTAAAAAATGCAGACTTTTATTTACCTTGGAGTCAAGGAGGAAATCTGCTGTTTGCAACAGGTGCTCTTCGAAATAAGTGTGAGGAAGGCGAGATTTATACTTGTTCCATGTTTCAAACAGTTTAATGGACCTGTCAGTTAACACAAATGTTTTGTATATTAATTAAGTATAATTAAACATCAATAACGTAATATAAAAAGAAAACACTACAAAATATCAATGAAATTCGAGTTTTTAGCCTTTTTTTGTGTTTATCTCTTACCCTCTAGAGTAGGATCGGTAGTCGTAGTTTGGTGAGCCTGAAAGCTTCTTTATATGCGCTTTAAACTCTTTTATGTCACTTTGAAAAGCTGACAGGACGGGGTTGTTTTTATCCAGGGGTCCGTAGTAGGACGCTGGTGCAGGGTCCATGTTTGAAGCAGCGCGTGAGAGTCACTTGTGTTTGAGTCCGTTGTTATGGATATGACGCGCGCACTCTTTTTGGGGCACGACCGTGCGCGTGCGTGTGTCCCATGTCAGTCTTTTTTTCTTTTTCCTTTTTTAAATATATTAATAATACATAATATATTTAATACATTAATACATACACACTTTATACAAAAATGACTTTAACACATATATTCTACCATGAACATGAACAGTTTTATTTTTTTTGCTTTTTTGTGGGGGTGGGGGGTAGATATAAACCATAATTATATGCAATACCATTTCCCAAAACATAATAAATGAAAACGGACAACTTTAAACTTAGCCAATTCCTGCCATCTACTGGCCATTCAGTAATGACGAATCTACCGCAAGATGTGTTTTGCAGCAAATGTGTATTTCTATAGTCTTTGGTATTACTAAGTACATAGTACTTAGTAATGCATAATACGTAGTGATATAACATGATAAATATTTACATGTCATTTATATTATTAAAAATCACGACAATTCTACACGACGAATCTGCGACCTCCAAACTCAAGCTGACACCGCCTGACTGTTGTACATGTTACATGTGTGGAGCTCAAGTTTGTGTTGAGAAGGACAGACAACCGTAACCTCAGGGTTGGTAACATTTAAACGTGTTTTAACTGTAATTTTTTGTTCATATTACAAATCCTGTATTTGCACCGACTAAAGTGTTATAAACAGACATTATTTTTCCAAGAGCTAGCTTTGCTAATATTGTCATTTACCTGCCATAGAAGGCTACTGCATACTGTAAAGTATGGGATGGAATACATGCATATTTAGTGTCCGTTTAAAATCCCTTATATGGCTTAGTTTATATTTTATTTGCTTATTCGTTTTCAATATAATAAGAATCAAAACAATCAAGGCACAGTAGGCTATCAGAATTTTTACTTTATAGTGTTATTATGTTATTTATATACTTATATAAGGTTGATTATGTATTGGATAATTATAAACTAACGATTTATGTGTTTTCAAACATTCATCTGTTGTAGATCTGTATTATTTATTATGAATATATTATGAATTTGAGTTAAACTCAAACAATGATTGAACAAGGTTATCAAGGTCTTTTCACTTGTAAATGGAAATATGTCTGTCTGTAGGAAGACATATCTCCAGGATTAAAATATTAAAGCCTTGATTCAGACTGTAGTTAATCAAAAACATTCCATTCACTCCATTCTTTTTTTGTCATCAGTTAGTCTGAAGATGTTAAGACTCGGCTGCCTCAGACGACTGGACTGGCATGTGATGTCATGGAGCATCCTACGGTCAACAACGAGAGAAACAAATAACCTTTCACATCATATCCCAAAAGCCACATTCCCCTCATGCAGCTCTTTCAAAAAGATACATATGTCCCACATTAGACCATCAGCTCTAGGCTTTCCTCCACCACACTGGCGTCAACCATGGTTACTTGGAGAACAAAGAGCTTTTTACTCTCAAGACTCCTCTAAAACGCCAAACCCAGGGTCAAAAGCAGGGATAAAACTGCGTACACGCTTGGTGGTGACGCTGCTTTTCGGAGGTGGTATTATTGGTACCTGGTGGTATGTTTACCAGGAGAAACAAAAGAATATCCAGATGCAGAGACTGGAGCAGTTGAGAAAAGTGGCTGTTGGACAGGGAGACTTTAGTCTGTTGGATCACACAGGACAGCGAAGGACCAAACGTGACTTCCTGGGCCGCTGGGTGCTCTTATATTTCGGCTTCACCCACTGCCCAGATATCTGCCCAGACGAGCTGGATAAAATGACCAGTGTGGTGCGTATTCTCGATAAAGACCCCAGCCTGCCCCCTGTCCAGCCGTTATTTATCACCGTTGACCCTGAGAGAGATGATGTGGCTGCCATGGCAAAGTACGTGAAAGATTTTCACCCCCGGCTGATTGGATTGACGGGTACTGCGGAGGAAGTGAAGCAGGCAGGACGCGATTATAGGGTCTACGCCAGCGCTGGGCCTAAAGATGAGGATGGAGATTATATTGTGGACCACACCATCATCATCTACCTGGTGAACCCAGACGGACTCTTCCTGGACTACTACAATAGAATGAAAAACGATGTACAGATTGCTGAAAGTATACGTAATCACATGAAAAACTATGTTAAATTATTTCCAGATTAATCTAAATGGGGGGGAAAAAAATGTTTGCACAATAAAGCTGTATTTCGAAACACTGATCAGCTACATCCTAGTTTCTCATGTGCATAAATAATGCCCTTGTTAATCAAGTAAAACAAACTATTATCTTTTTTGTTAATTAAAATAAGGCTGAAATAAAATATTTTATGGAAAATCTTAAACTTGAAAATGTGGACTAAGTGGGACTAAAATGACTCAAACCTATACAGAAATATTTTTGTGACAAAAGCATATAGAATTACTAAAATGAAAATATATCTAAAAATATAAAACATGAATAATAATGCTATAATAGCATATTAAAAAAAACAAGATCGGTAGAGGGAATGTTCTATTTCTGGTTTAAACTCAGGTTGTGCAGTTCATTAAAACTGTACAGTACATATAAATATAGTACATATAAACACTTATTTATCTAAACTATAACTCACAAAAAAAAAAAAATCTAGAAGCAGTTGCACCTGCTATTTACTCACATCACACACAAAATGACTAAATAGTGCTGCAATATTTTTTTTATTTTTGTATCTCCTATAATTCTATAAAATTGGTTTAGAAACTGTACAGACATGCAGTTTACTAGATGGAAATGGGGAGAAAAAGTCCCTATCATCTTAAAACCTCAAAGAATGCATAGAAACAGCCCTTTTTAACCATTTTACAGACTTTTATCATAATTTTAACCAATAAAATATGACACATTAGCTTCTTAAACTGCAAAGCTGGTCTTAAACACCTGTGAAAACACCTGTTATTTCTTCATCTCAGGACTCAGATTCATCCAAGCATATTTAAAGGCCAAACTGAAATCTTAACTGCCGTGCTGGATATCAGAATACAGGAATTACCAGACAAAAAAGACCTAGAATAGAAAAGCATAGAAATTCTTTGTATGGATTTGAGCTCTTTGACACTGCCAGTGATAAATAGCTACTGTTTGGGGCCAAAGGTAAATCTGAAGCAATTAGCAAAAATAAAAGGTCAAGGAATATCTGTAGCAGAGGGTGCGTTGTAGGTTTTGAGACGTTCATGAGCCCTCTGTGTAGTCAGTAACGTGAGCTCCATAGTATCTACGCTCTCTTCAAGCCCATCTCTCTTGTCAATCTCCACTGTGTAATCATTGGCCTGTAATACAAAAGTAGTTATGTTTTAACTTAAATGCTGCATATATCAATATAAATCTCAGGCAAAGAAACAGAAGTTGCTCAAAATGGCAGACATCCTTATTGGTAATGCATAACTAGACTCTCAGCCTCAGGTAAATAGTACCAGAAGTCATTGCTTTTTATACCCACCAGCTGTAGCGCAGCCAGCATGTATCTGCAGGCTTCTGTGTTCTCCTTGCCTTTGACGACAAAGGCAAATGATTTTTTCACACCCACGCTACAGAGTGATTGGACAATTCTGTCTCCATACTCATGGATGTCAAAAGCTGGACGGTGCTCCTGTACACAAAATGTCAGACACTCATTTAAAGGGGATAAACTGCAACCAATTGTTCAGTTCACTATTTTTTTCCTGAATATTTTTTTACACAGAAACCTTGCAAGAATTATCCCACATTACCTGAGCAGCAAGATGAGGGTTGATTCCATCCTCCCACTCTTTGACTCTTCGAGACAACGCAGTCTCCTGCGCATACTTCTGAGAGTTCACCAGAAACAGGTCCTACATACAGAGAAATCAGAAAGAATAAACTCCCCTGGTCCAATTCATGAATCGTTATTTCCCAGGAAAACGATCTTAAGCTTTCATACCACACTCTTCTTGACCAGATCTTCATAACTCATCCGGCTCATATGCAAGTCATGGAAAATTTGCTCCTGTTCACCAAGGTGCTCCTCAGGTTCAAGACCATCAACGAAGTTGTCATGTTCCTCATCTGAAAAGTCCTCACCTGAATAAAATTGAGGGAATAACCACAAAATATTTATAAACAATAATGGTGTATGGGGAAAAAAAAATCTAGGGCTGGATCATTTTTAGTGGGTGCATCTTACCCTCTTCGTCTAGATGCCGGACAACCTCGACCTGGTCCTCAATATTCTCTGGTTCCAAGTAAGTTCTCTTTAACTCCTCATCGGAGACAAAAACACCCTAAAACAGAAAATACCTCAGGTCACATGACACATCACAAATACACTACTGTTCAAAGTTTAGGGTCAGTAAGATTTGTCTTTGAAAGAAGTCTCTTATGCTCAGCAAGGCATTTATTTGATGTAAATATTATGGAATTTGATCACAATTTAAAACATTTGTTTTATATTTTAATATATTTTAAAATGTCATTTATTCCTATAATGACAAAGCCAAAATTTTATCACTTCAGTCTTCAGTGTCACTTGATACTACATTTACATTTAATCATTTAGCAGATGCTTTTATCCAAAGCAAATTACAAATGAGGACAACAGAAGCAATCAAAACCAACAAAAGAGCAGTAACATGTAAATGCTGTGACAAGTCTTGGTTAGCCTAATCTAACGCAGTACACACGTAGCAAGGCTTTTTTATTATAAATAACAAAAAAAACAAGTAGATACAACAGAAAATGAATAAGTGTTAGTAAGTCTAGAGAAAATAGATCCTGCTGATTTGTTTAATGAATAGAAACAGCATTAATTTGAAATATAAATCTTTTGTAACATTACTGTCACTTCAAGTCAATTTAATGTATTCTTGCTCTCAAAAGAACCCAAACGTTTTAAACGATAATGTATATCACACGACTCAGAATTGTACTTACCCTTTTCCTGAGGATCTGCTTCTGTGCTTTCAGACGCTGACCCATTTTACTCACAAAGATGTAATTTAGGTCTACAAAAAAAAAAGATTTATACAAATTTCAACAACTTCTTAGAGAGAAAGTATTTTATATACAGTCACACAAGGTCTTAAAGTATTACCAGGATGAATAGGTCCATTCTTAAGCTTGCGATCTGCAGTCTCAACTGTAAAAGAAAAAAACAACTTCTCAAAGTCATCCAAACAGTTATGCCATCCGTTCCTTTTCAAGTAACAGCCTGATATCAACTTACAGGCTTTAGAGTACCAGCTTCCAAAGTCCTGAAGTTTTGAAGGACCCTTCCTCTTCCTCTTTCCAGACTCTTCAAGACCAGCGGGGACTTTATAACACTTCCCTAGAGAGCAAAGAAAAAAGTCCAACAGCAAAAAGCCATTATAAAATAATTAAATTAGTTATTTTAATGGAAAAACATCACAACACATATCCAGAAGAACATCAGATTGAGCACACACCTGTTTTGAGAGGTTTGTCCTCCCCAAATGCAGCATATGAATCATGCCATTTCCAAGGGTCCACAATTTCCTGGAATATGCACATGTAATTGATTACTTTTACAAGGATGTGAAAACACATATTAACAGAATGCAATATAACATACCAAAATCATTTTGATATTTTAACATGTACTACATGTGAATGAGTTTACGTGATTGATTTAGTGTAAGTGTGAAGAAAAAAAAAAAAAGAGGCTATTTTGTGTTATTGCACCGCTCTATACCTTGAGCTGCTTGGGTTCCTCTGGAACTGGCTGTACTTCAGGTCTCGGTCTTAACATCCTCCCCTCACTAGGAGCCTAGGACAATTAAGAAAGGGAACATTTTAATAATTACACTCAACAGATCTTTTCCAAAATGCCAAACATATCAATATTTAATCACACAAACTTTTTCGGTACCTGATGTCTTTCCACCCACTCTTCAGACTCCACCTCCATCCCATGATCTTCCAGTGGAGGAAGAACCTCTGCGCCACCATCTTCTTCATCGTAACCACCATTAACCTCAGCTACACCTTCTGGACACCAGATGACAATGATAAGACAAAAACAAAATAGAAAACTGTTGTGCTGCTTCATATTTTGTGAGGAAGTTGAAATTGTAAATGTAGGATTCTCTGATGACTATAAAGTGACTTTTTAAATCATCCGATCTAGTGCAAGTTCTCGGTCATGAAACAAACAAACAAACAAAAAAAACATCTTTATAGATTGTCACACAAGAAGTCTGTGTCCTCACCATTATCTAAGGGCACAGGTTCATGTACAGAGAAGTTGTGCTGGATTTCTGCGACCTCCTTGAGGAAGTGAGTGTGGGAAGAGCCCAGACGCATCAATCCTAATTCGTCCATGGTGAAATGATTAATTCGAAAATCCTTACAGCTGCCAAGAAGCTCCCCTTTGAGGCTAGAGGATAACAATTAAACATTTTGGTAAAGCATACTTTCTAAGTATTAACTTAATTCATTGTCACTTGTTCAGACAATATCCTCCTGAAGAGCAACAAGAGGACTGGACTGGTATTGTTGGACTGTAGTACCAATAAGATTACAGAAGTAACAGTTTGCAACCATTTTCTTTGTTTGTGTGGGTTAGAGTGTCTTTACCTGAGAAGGGGGTATTTCTGTTTCTCAAGTGATTCTACAGGAATGAGAGATTCAGGAGGGAGACGGATAATCTTCACTGGCTAAAAAAAAAAGAATATCAAAGAGTTAGTCCCCCATGAAAAAACAAAAAAAACGACAAACCATAACTCACGTGCTATTGAACAACTTAATCTGCAGAACATTAAAAAAAAGGAATATTAGTCAATAACAAAACATATGAACTTTACTCATCATTTTTCCCAGTTTTTCCCAGTCAAAGACTAAAATGCAGAATAATGCATGTCCAGTATACACATTAAGTTGTAGAAACAAAAACATTGATGAGGTAAAACCCAACTCACCTCTGTTGGATCTTTCATTGTTATATTCTGAGAGTTGATGTTCTCATCCTGCTCAATCTCATCAAACTGCATCAAAAATACTCAATTATTCACACAGATATATCAAATTTTTCATTTTTGTTTGAATTAATAAGCATTATTGCTCATTTACGCACCTCACAATCATCGCCTTCATTGCCTGAAGAGGCTTTTTCTTGGTTACCATCTGACGAAGAACCTTGTTTGTCACGTCTGTTGAAACAAAGACAAACAGCATGACAACACACCAACTGCCGATGCAACAGAATAAACTAAAATTGGAGGTCCAGGACAATAACACTTACTTCTTGTTTTTGTTAGAGATGTAATCTAATGTTTGAAACACCAGAGTGTGAAGCAGCTCTACCTAAATATTCAGAACAGATCATTTTGTAAAGAAAATATCTTTTGCCATCATAAATGTGCGTTTGTGACACATTAAAGGATTAGTTCACACAAAAATGAAATTTTAAACATCCATCTTCAGGCTATTCAAGATGTAGGTGATTTTACTTCTTCATCTAGCAGATTTGGAGAAATTTATCATGACATCACTTGCTCTCCAATGGATCCTCTGCAGTGAATGGGTGCCGTCAGAACGAGAGTTTTAAAACAGCTGATAAAAGCGTCCATCAATAAATGCCTACTGAAGTGAAAAGCTAATACCCAGGATTAAGGCATTTTAATACCAGGCCAAAATACAAGACTAAATAATTCCACCTCCAGTGAGAAATAATAAAATAATGCCAATGCAATAATAAAATAATGCCACCTTCGGTGAGAAAGTTGCTTGCTCTGTGCATCTGTTTCTTCTGATTCAGACGAGATGATTTTTTTTTAAATGTAGAAAGCAATATAATGTACAAACATGCATCTTTTTACATCTCAAGATGTTAAGTGATGGACTAGAGTCATGTGAATTACTTGTGGATTACTGTGATGGTTTTATGAGCTGCTTGGACTCTCATTCTGACGG
>SCHK01353269.1:0-15072 GCA_004124795.1 Poropuntius huangchuchieni
GCACAAGCAGAGCAAAACTTCTTTTATCATAGCTGTTCTTTCGTTAAAGACTGATACAGACTCAAGCCTCTCATGTAATGAAGAGATCACAAAATCAATCCCTCACACAGGTTCAGTTACAAAATACTGGCCTTTAACCTGATGCCACTTTACCCAATTAAAAAAAACACAGCAGTTGTTTCATGCATACACTCACTTAGTTGATGTTTTTTTTTTTTTTTAATAAGCGTTTGTTTGACTAGCTGTGGTGGCATAACAGTTATCACCCTTAACCCAAGATCTGATCTGCTCACACAAAGATTGCAAGTTCAAGCTCAAGAGGCATTGGTCTAGAATTAGGGGAGGTACTGAGAAATGACTGCAAAATAACAAAGAAGGTAAAATGTGGCTGCTGCTTTTGTCTTTGAAATTCCTTGAAATTTCCACTTAATAAAAATGCCTTTTAACTTTAGTTTAAATCAGTTTTTTTTACATGACACTTCCTAGATTAAGTACCTTATCATACTGTACATAAACCATAAACTCAAACATCAAGATAGTAATTTCTAACTTGGGTTTATTCTAATCTATACACTGCTTATTTGGTAAAAAAAAAAAATATATATATATATTCTTATTTTAATTGCCTTTATTTTGTTATTCTACATGCCTTTTTTACATTCTTTAATTTGTTTTATTTAGTAATATTTATTTTTAAATTACTGTCTGCATTATAGGCCTTTCTTTTCTTTTCTTTTTTTTTTTAAAACATTTTTACACAATAAATAAAATTTAGGGTAAGGATGGATTGGACTATGCCCAGCATCCAAAAGACAATTTTATTACTAACCTTTTTTAAAAACACTGGATAAACTTTAAAGACAGAGTTCGCTCCACATTGTAAAACAGGTTTGTAATAAATGCATTTAAAATTCGGTGTTCAAAAAAGTTTATTGTATTGTGTCATTTATAGACATTGTGAATGCATAATCCTTTTTATTTTAAACGCTGATATCATCATGTTTAATCATAAAATACATGATAAACAATGTCCCTCCAACCTCAAGATTAACAAGGCCAAACATTGATCTTGTAAATAATAATTAATAGTCCACCCAAATAGTTTGCTCTGAACCTTCTAACAAATCTTAATAATCATGACACAACACAAAAATATATAGTGTTTTATAATTTTTTTCTTTGCTATTATTTGTGGTTGCCTTAGAAGTTCCAGGTTGTTAACATATGACAAGGTTGATGTATTTGACTTATATTCAAATGTTGTGGCCTGAGAGGAATGTGTCTACTAAGTCAGCTCATTACAAGCACTGGCCTCTACAGTGAGGCATGTCGCTTGAGATAAGGTTTTTCGTTGGTCACTAGATGGAAGCAGTGAGTTTTTGAGGAAGTCACAGTACCTGCATCTGTGCAAAGAAAACAGTAAAAGCATTCTCCCTTTTTTTTTTTTTTGGTAATCATACCATGATTGACAGCTATAATTGTACTACTTTGTATTTCAGTCACCACTCAACCTTTACTTGGAGATATTGGTCACACCCCTATTTAAAGTAGACAAATAGGCTGCAATAGAATAATATTTATTGAAAGCTGTGTGAGGTGAACTGCAATGTTGCAGCAGCAAAATAGATTACCACAGAACAGTGACCACAAAATATTTATTATACAAATTATTTTTTACATAAAAGTACAACAAATAACAAATAATAAAAATGATAATAATAATGATAATAAAAAAGAACAATTAAATATATTATTAATATTATAAAGAATTGTATTGTTTTTATTATTTATATCTAATTACAATTCATATTTTTTGTATTTAAAAAAAAATATTTTATGATAATTGTTAATAATACAATTATTAGTATTAATACTTTTATGGAATATTAGAATCTATCTATAATTCAATAAATATTTCAATAATATTATTGAATTGATGAGAATGTATTTTATAATAATTATTATTTACAATAATAAAATATATTATAATAACGTATTATTACGCTCATCCTTAAGAAAATTGTTTTGCATGCAAACGAGGCACACACTGCACGCCTTGCACTGATGGAAGTGTGATGTCAGGGGCATCGAGAGCTTGCTGAGAGCGCGAGCGTAGTGAGCGGCGTGCGGCATGGCATCATACGCAAGGGGCGTGACGGAGGCGTGTCATAACATATCAGCGCCGCTGTTTCATGTGTCGATCGAGCCCTGTTGAGAACTGCGCTCTCTCTGTGCTTCACCGGAGTAGACATAAACAAATCATTAAAAGCTAAAGGTTTAGTTTTCTTCAGCAGCATATGCGCTGTCAGGGCTAACATCGGCAGAGTTTATTGTGGCTAACGGAGAGGATAGATCGCTCCACTGGGAAGACGTCGAAAAGTAACTAAGCCTCACTCGGCCACAGGTAGCTCTTTCGGCTCTGAATATCAAAGTACAGGTCATGCGGGTGTCTTCGGAGGGGCAGAGAGCTGTGATCCAGTGCTGCTGTTACTGCTAGTGACCCCGGTGGACTGATCGCTTTTACCGCAAGCTGAGCAGGAACGACGGAATAACCATGTCCCGAAGAAAGCAGAGCAAACCCCGGCAGATCAAACGTAAGCATTTAAAGTTTCACTAGTACCGGAGCTGCTGTTGTGAATGGTGACCCGTTGTAAAAAGTGTGTGATATTATTCATATGACTAGACTAGCGTTGTTTTTTTGAGCTCAGCGTTGTCAAGTTAAACAATTTCTTGGAAACTGACAAGATCTTTCTATTAACACGAGACAAATGGCACGCTCTAGATGTGTGAGCGGTCTGTTCAAACTATCCTTGTGTTTTAATGGTGTCAAGACGGTCGAATATTAGAGTTTAGAAGTGGCTAAGTTACATTTATATTTACAACTGCCATAGTAACCAACGGCTTTTATGACGCGCAGCTCATTTTGTAAAAGAGCGCGGCACATGTCAACGCCGCTGAACAAACTCGCGCTTCATTTTTCAAATCCAGCGGTGATAATTGTGTCTAATAAACGCGTTTTATTTTACTTTTTAATTCGTAAAAGTGCTTTCGTCTGTTCCAACCCGAGCTTCCTGTTTAATACTGTTGTGGAAACGTCACTGTTCTCTGAAAAAGACGATATGAGTTCAGATAAACAGCGATCCGATCCCAGTCGAGATAAGGATTAAAATTGGATCTTTTATTTGTTTTCTGTCTGTGGCTGCACAGAGGCTGCTGTTGCATTTTCCTCCGGCTTTTCAGTTCTCTTTCCAGAGATGAGACGTCAGATAGCGCGCCCAGCTGATCTCTCCACATGATAGTGGATTACAATTGGATCTTTTTTTTTCATCTATCCATTTTAACCCTATAATGTTCAGGCACCATTAGTTGGTCTTAAAATGACATTTTTTACGATTGTATGCAAGATAGTACATTCTGTCGTTATTTGCATGCTGCAAAGTTGTTTGACTTACTTTCTTTGTGGCACACAAAAGGAGAAATTCTGAAGAACATGTTGGTTGCTGTTTTCCATTTAATGACAATGAATGGTAACTGAAGACGTAAAGCCTTGAAAATGAGGCAGTACAATCATAAAAGTGACTATATCAATCAAAAGGAGAAACTATATCTTGTCGCTTTCCTGAGAAAAGTAGCAATGTTTCATTCGTTCAATACAATTCACCAAACCTATCAGAATTACTCGTTCATAACTCAAACTGATTTGGTTAGCCGTTAACAGCTCACTGGAGTGAAAGATTATTGGTGAATAACAATGTTAGTGAAAAGTAATCATGTGACTTTCTTGGAATATAGTGTACTAGTCTTATCAGCCACTTTTATTATACTATTGAGATGATCATACCATCCTTTTTGAGACTTGACATCTTCGTTCGTCATTGATTGTGATTGGCAAAATGCAAGCAGGAGATTCTTTTGACTTTCACTGATGAAAGTAAGTCATGCAGGTTTGGAACAACGCGAAGATGACACAAATTCATTTTTGATTGAAGTAACCCTTAAGATTTTGTGGTCGATAAATTCCTATAGTAAAAATCAAATTCATTGACCCCTGCCTCTCCCTCTCTTTCTGTGAAAAGAACCAACAGCGCTGAAAAGTCGTTTTGCTCTGGTGCCAGGCGCTGTTTCAGTTCTTCATCCAGAAGAGATGCTTTCAGGCGATAAGCACAGTAGCAATATCTTGGAGGTTGAGTTTGAAAGGGCTGCTCAAAAAAAATAAATATTAATGTGATTCAAAGGCAGAAAGCGACTCTTGAATAGGAAAGAAAAATGGTCTGATAAGGCAGCATTAGCATATACCACTGAGTGTAAACGGACGGTATCAAGGTTTGTTTAAGTGACTGGAGAGTTATACGAGCACGTTGGGCAGTAATGCCAATGGCCTGCTGACCCATGAAGACGTTCTCTTAATTGAGATGTCTTATCTGATATAAAGCTATCTCTGGTTGGTTTCTGCAGAACTCATTTTCTTACCTAGAGGCAGCTGCAAACAGTAGAACCAGCGTTACTACTTCAGGCCAGTCATAGCTGATGTTTTGAACGATTCAGTATAAACATTCCTTATCTTTCCTGAAACGTTGAACCCCGTGAAGATTTCATATCTGGTGGCTTTTGAAGTACACATCGCCAGCTCCACGAGTCCCTCGTTGACGTCCCATTATGAGTAATGAAGATGGAAAAGTATCTCAGGTCACCCCAAAGGTGAGTCCCCCCATTACCAAACTCGGGAGGTCGTATGAACGTCACATCGCCTTTCTTATCTCACCTTTTCGCGTATGCAAACATGAAGACGACTGTGTATAATAAATGTGCGATTGCATTGTTTTGTTACACTCTTACTGGAAGGATTACAATCCCAGCCCCTCTAAAAGAGGTATCCGGTATCATGGAAGACTTTGTTGAGAGGAAATATTTTTGTGTGTCTTTTGTGCGTCACTCTCCCAATGGTGAAGATCGCGCTGATAGATTATCCATCCCTCCCTGATGGCGAGATTAGCTCACGGCCTTAGCGGGGCCACATCCCAGGGCTTATATTTTGGCGGTTGAGATGGGAGACAAGATAGGCGAGGCGGCGATCTCTGTGGAGATAGTCCCAACGTCGAGGGGGGTGGGGGAGATTGGGATTATAATTACATTTGGCTGAAGCGTTCTCATCTTTGTCATGTTTGTGTTGTTGTTGTTTGGGACTGACTGGGTGTATCTCTAGATAAGTTAAAAAAAAAAGAGAGAGAAAAGCTGATAAGGGCAGAGTAGGATGGCAGGGCTGATAAGGGCTGGGGGAGAGAGAGGCAGGAATACAGAAATGGTAGATGGATGTATGCTGCGTTTTAAAAGCAGCTGCCTCAGTGAGATCGCAGGGACTGATAAGCGAGCCGTTGAGATGATTGAGAGATAACCGAGAGAAGATTCTCACAGATAACACCCGAGTGACATCATTCAAACGGCTCGGAGGTCGGCGTGAATTATTCATGAGCTCCCAGAATTTGGCGTCAGCGGCCGGAGGATGTTTGAGAAGCCGAGGCCAGACAATGCACTTGTTTGAGTTACCACCTCCTGTACCTTGGGCTTGCACTTTTGAAAGTGTGGACAACTGATGGGATCTCTTCCTGTTTTTGTTGAAAGCGCTCTCAGAGCCTTTGCTGCTGTCAGGTTCAGCGTCTCTGGGTCATTTGACCCCGAGGTCTAGTTTAATACTCAGCCAAAAATATTGAAAAGAATGAGAGATCACAGGCTTTCGCACACATATTTTCACACATACGCACACACGCCGTTGCGTCTTGGTGGTTTTGCTTGTGTGTTTTCCTTCTTTGTTCTGCTTTTAGCTCGATGTGAACTTTTGATAAAGCCTGGGGCCTGATCTCCGGTATAGATAGAGATCGCCAAGTGCGATAAGAGTTGTTATCAGCGCAGAGCAGGCAGGAGCTGAGGCTCTGCTGCAATAACAAAGCTACACGTAAGAACAGCAGGGCCCTGGACCCTGGCAATCAGTTCCAGCCCTAATGTGATTAATGTTGTTGTATAATTAGATGATAGGTGTGAATGCATTTTTTCTCCCCCCTTAGTTACTCCCCCACCCTCTTGGTTCCCACCCTTGTGTTTTTCTCCTAACAACCATTGTGGTTGATTAATTTAATTAAAACTAATTCCACATATTACTCACTGTAGATCTTGTGTTAGATAGCATTGAGATGCAAGGGTTTTTTTGTTCATCGATGTTAATCTGCAGGGTGCATTTTGGTGAAAAACAGCGAAAAAAAAAAAAGTATTCAGCTCTACGCCTTGCGAAAGGAAACAAGAATGTGGCGTCAGCAGTATGGCTGAAACGTTGATTTGCAGTGAGATATTAGATACTGAGTGATAGTGGGTGCAATGAACACTGTGAGAAAGTTATAAAGTCTTTATAATGTGCTGCAAAGCCAAGGACGGCTTTCATGATTTTGATAAAACATGATTATCAATGATTTCTGGTATCTGATAATCTTTAAAGCAGGTTGTTCAGATCTTCAAAGTCCTGCCTTTAATGATTGTTACTAATAATGCATCTTGCATTTGAACTTCTTGTGCTTATAGATACTAATATTGTGGTAAAATGAAGACAAAGCCAACTATTTATATTTACACAACCATTTAAAACTTTAAGGACTATAAGACTTTTAATGTTTTTGAAAGAAGTCTTTTATGCTCACCAAGGCCGATATGATTAAAACTGCACTGAAACCAGTAATAATGTGTTTCTGTGATATAAGCTAAGTCAGTCAGAAATCATTCTAATATGCAGATTTGGTGCTCATGAAACATTTCTTATTATTATCAGTGTTGAAAACAGTTGTGCTGCTTAATATTTTTGTAGAAACACTGATGTTATTTTAGGATTCTTTGATGAATTAACAACATAAATGTTATTGTGATGTATATAGGTTTAACACAGATGTTTCTAGTGAGCCAAAAAAAAATATCTCTTTGTTGCTTTCTGCTGACAGATCTTGGTCTCTCAATCTTCAACTTGCTGAAACCTGAAATTTTATCTAAAACCCAAATCTTTAACTTTAACTTTTTTCTGAAATGTATTATTTGTTCCAAATAACCCATAATAATTTTGTGTAACGTGTTAATTAGTCAGCTGGTGACGTGCTGATTGATGCAGCCTATGAGCTTCCCTGATTGGGTGAGAGAGTTTGATCTATATGCACTGAAAATAAAAATGTCAAAAAACTGTAACTGTTGATTAGAATTTATAGTTTAGGAAGTGTCTGTTGGTTGCCACAGTGAAAGGAAAAGCTTTTAGGTGTTTTGATGAATTATTGCTCTTTCCTAATGTTTACGCAAGGGGAAGTCGAGTGAGTTATGATGACTGAACCCTCACTGACCCATTAGCACTCCTAAATCCTCACTTCTTCCTTTGTAATGTAGAGTCATAAAAAGCTTGATCTAAAAACTAAATAAAGCCAAAAAGTTGTGTGTATTTAAACTGTCATGAACACCAATTTTCTCTTTTATGCAATGTAATATTTGCAAAAGAGTTACTATCTAATCAACCACATTTTTTATTCTGTTTGTTTAGGATATTTTATGTAAATATATTTAAATTACACTTGATAATGTCGTCTTATACAGTGCTGGCGGAGCTGTCGGTATGCCATCTTTCTCATCAGCATACAGTATCTCAGACGAGTGCCCTAAAAGTTGTGCAACACTCCACCAAATGCAGACATAGCATAAAGCCTTAAACGCATCTGCAGTTGCATGTGATTGTGGAGCGGTGGATGAGAATAAAATATTAATGTGTTATTAAGGATCCCGTAGCCTCTGGCCCCAATGCAATTAAAAACAAGATGGGAACAGGGCAGTAATCTTTTAATGCACTGTTATCACATCGCATCTTATGGAGAGGACTTATTTTTATGTGCCGTTTTGATAGGAACGGCGGAGGTGAGATTTGCCATCGCAGGAGGGAGATTTTTTTTTTTTTCTCCAGAAGGCTGGTGTAATAGAGTTTTCTGTGCTTTTTGGTTGGAGTTAATGAGTTGCGTCTTAAGGAGAATGGAGATATGATAATTTGTCCGATGTGGAGGAGCCATATTTGATGTGGATCACGGCTAACAGGGTTGATTAGATTGGTTGATTTCCACGCTGAGGTTTGATGTCATGTTCTTTATTTGATGTGCTTAATTGGCATGGTTGGGGGTGTGGGCCATCAATTTGATGTAGCGTTAAGGACATAAAGTTCAAGAGTGACACTACTGTTCCCTCCTTTAAAAGGATCAGTACGGATATCTCAAGGGGGCTTTATGCAAACAGTTCAGCTGGGTGTATTTGTCTGAACCATAAGGCCGTAGATTAAATCTGTAGGTCACATCCCAATGGCATTCAGGTGAGTTTCTGTCCCAGAGTGTAAAATATAACACTCTGGGATAGTAACAGTCCTCACTGGCTTGCTTGTTATGGCTGCCAAGAGCCAAACGTAATTATTTAATGTTTGTGTTTCATTTTATACTCGCATAAGTTACACTACAGACTCCAAAATGATCCGGACGAGTTTGAAAAGAGAGTTGGGATGGGTGACAAAAGTCCAATAATACAAAAACTGACAAGAGGTTAACTGGTTTTAGATTTTCTTCCTGTCATTTATTTTTTCATCTAGCGTTTTGAACACTATAATGTGTTCTGTGTGAATGCCCTAAATGTGTCAGACTGAGATCAAATGAACCCGAAACCTGTGATTTGGCAACTTACTGAGTAAATATGGAGTTTTGCACATCCCAAGTTTTGAATTTTTTCATTTTCAACTTCTTTTAGAAGAGTTTAGCTTGCTTGTATAAGTCTTATAAAAGTATAAATAAGATACTGATATGATATGATAAAAATGATGCTGGATAAAACGTTATTTTATAACTTATTATATAAAAATGTTGTTATAATTGTTATATGAAATGCAGTATTTATTTATATGTGTGTGTGTGTGTGTTTTTGAAAAACATTTCTTATGCTCACAAGGCTGTATATTATAAAATTATTACAATAATATTTTAAAATCATTTTCTATTTGAATTCTATTTTATATTTTAAAATACAATTTATTCCTTTGAATAAATAAATTAAATATTATAAAATAATACATAATTAAAAATTATATAGTTTGTAGAGTTTTAAGCTCCGTTCACACCAAGAATGATAACTATAAAGATAACAATATTAGCGTTCACACCAGTGAAAGATATCGTCTGTTTATTATAAGCGCACGTGCGACTGCCGCTTTAAATTCTCGAGCTCTTATTAGCAGGATGGATTCTGATTGGCTGTCAATGTTTGTATCGTTCATCATCTGGAAAAAATCGTTCAGAAAATGATTCCAATGATATTGTTTCTCTGTACTTTTATCATAGCTGTGGTGTGGACTCTGCTATTCTTCAATATTGAGAACGATTTTTAGAACATCGATTATGGTCAACAAACGATTGAGTGGTCGGTTTTGAAAATGTATAGTTTCTACTATAAACTACCACTGGCCTGTTGTACAATGTGAAAGATAATGCTGTCTTGAGTATCCCTATTGCTCACGGTGTGGAGAGCTCAGGCTTTTGGGTGTTATATGCCAGGCAGGAGGCTCTTGTGGGAAGGGAACACCGGGCATGTTTCATAAGGAGAGGCGGAAAGAGAAGAGATAAGCACAGAAGGGCAGCTGGGACAAAGGCCCTAGAAAGAGGAGAGGTTAGACCGCCTCCAGGGAGCCACCCCTGAACAGAGGTGGTCTAGACCAGAGTGGCTCCTCTTTCTGCTCTCACACACTCCACTTGGCCGGCTCTAGAAAGAGAAGGAAGACCGCCAGAGATCAGCCTCAGACCTCTTCCAGCTTCTGTTTGAGAAGTGTAGGCTATGTGTATGTGAGGTGTGAATCAGTTCAGTTTGTGTGTAAACCACATGAAACATTGCAAATGTTCTGATATTCATATATTCAGACACCACAGTTTCATAGCCTACAGTAACTGCCAACAGTACATGTGAATTTAGCACATTTATAAAGTGTTTTAGCCTTTTGTGTCCTTTTTATTGGCATAAAATAGTGACATTAAAGACTACATTGTGGATGTCTTAATGTTATAGTTCGCTAGCCTTTGTAATCTATGTTGTTCAATCTATTTATCCCTTTCATTGATTCCTGTTGTGAGCCCTTTAGCAAATTGCAAACATTTACTTTGCAATATTATTTGTTCAACACCTTTTCTGAAAATCTAGCACAAAGTTCTAATAGTTCTTTTATTAGCTTTTCCTATTTTTAGCAACTAGCATTTACTGCAACGCATCCTGTTTAAATCAGTCAAATACCTAGGGATGCACAATATATTTGTACCATTTTTAATATTTTTTTTATATTTTATCTGTATCATTTGATGCTCATTTGCTCTGTTTTTACATTTAAAATGCCGTTGTCTTCATTAAAACAAAATTCATCTAATCTAAAATTAATCCCAAAATGAAACAACACATGTAATTTTATATTATGATATGTATAAATACAATTTAAAATAGAAAAATGTATTTTAAATTAGTGCAGAATTTTAATATTGTCCATAAAGTGAAAATAATTTGCGAGTAGCAAATTATTCCAATAAGTAGCATTGCTTCCAATAAGTAGGTGAGCATTGTCATACTAACATGAAGGTTAGGAGGATTGTGTTTTATAAACCTACAGAGTTGAAATGGGTCAGTTAGTACACCACTGTGCTGTTTAGGAATTTATTGTTTGGTCTGTGACTTCTATTGAATCCATTTATTGTGCAATCCTGGTCCAATTCCAAAGAACGTTATCTTAACAGTATCTAAAATGAAATCTTACCTGTCAAAGGTCATCATCCACAGGGTCTTATCATTTTGGACAATCACAGAACACAAATATTATCATTATCATGATGATTATATCATAAGACTTGTTAGTAAGGTACAGGCGGTAATCATTAAGATTTCGTGATTGTGGACTTTTGGACGTCACCCGTTCTGTTACGTACCCAGAAAGCACTCTAAAAGTCAAGGATACTTCTCAGCCTGTCAATCAAAGTCCTGTAGACGATTCCATTACAGAGATGATCATATGATAGGACTGCCGGTATTAAAGCGATAGTCCACCCAAAAATGAGATTATGTATGACTTTTGAATGGTGTTAACCAAACAGTTTTGGCTCCCATTGACTTCCATAGTATTTTTTTGTCAACGGAAGCCGAAATTGTTTGGTTACCAGCATACCTTCCATTAAGTCGTGCAGGTTTGGCCTGACATGAGGATGAGTAAACGATGACAGAATTTTCATTTTTGGTTGGATTATCACTTTAAATCATCGTTCAGCATGGACTTTAGTCCTCTAGGCCTTCCCCGACCTCACCTTTCCTTTCACCTTTTAAGTTTCGTTCTGTCAATCAAAGTCTTGACTTACCAACCCTTTCACATAAGCCCCTCCTCCACCTCTCCCCCTTCATTTCTGGCCCGCTTTCCATTACCCCAGCTCTCTCCCGTCCCCAATATCTACCGCTATCTCGCTCTTTCTTCCCCGACCCGCTCTTCCTCCCCCCCCAACAACTGTCTCTCTGTAACCCCCCGCCCCCCTTTCTCCCGCCTCTTCTCCCCCTGTCTCCAGTCAGACCTCTAGCCTCACTGAACCAGGTCTTAGCGGTATGATAATGTGGAAAGTTGAACTGGCCCCATTACAGCTTGGCTGATGGCAGCGCCGATAAGGCCCTTGATAATGGGTGCAGATAGAGCTGACACAGCGGTCCAATAGCCAGCCCTCTCTCTCCCATTATCATTCCTGCCCACCGATGGGCTCCCAGCGCACTATCTGCTCTCCATTTCCACTCCTGCAACAGATAAGAATGGAAATACTGACTTCATAGCTGACTGATTAAAGTGTCTGCCTTTCTTGATAATACACAGATAAATTATGTTTTTTTTTCTCTCCCTCTTTCTTTTTTGCTCCTTTCCTCTGTCTCTATCGCTTTCTCTCTCCCCCTCTCCTTCTGTTTCTCTCACTCCTTCCTGCGCTATCTAGAAAGGAGAGGGGCGGCAGGGAGAAAAACGTCTCCTCTGTTAATTTCTCTTTCTTTGTAGGTTTATTTGAGAAGGAGAGAGGAGGAATGGGGGGGAAGGAGGGGTATGTGGGAGAGATGGCGAGATGGTGCGGTTAATAAGAAAGTTTTGCAGGGCGGGGGAGTGTGATGGGGGAATGACTCCATTCAAGTGCCTCTCAGGGACTATTACATTTGGAATCTTGTCGACTGACACTCTACGACGCACAATCACATCGCCATCTGCATAAACAAGCGCTGCCTAAACGCTCGTGCTCGGAAACACCGGGTCACCCGGCCGCTTTGAATATTGGCGCGGGTTTGGCGTTGCTGGAAACGGGCTAGTAGCCGGCTGACCGCTGATTTCTCACGGCCACCGGAGGAAGTAGCCAGGCAGCGCGTGGGCAGCCCTATCGCTGCTGATGACCTCCCATCTGCAATAACATGTTCTTCCAGGGTGCTTTTTTTATCACCGATTGCTTCACCGAGATACCGTGCTGATCTAACTGATTACATCCTTTTGTGTACAGTAAACCATGTCCATTCTGTCTCTCCCTTCTTGCTTCTGTGTTTTCCACCCATCCAGCTGTGGATTTTCCTCTTAAGCTTCCTGGATCACATTGCTGATGTCAGAGGTGTGCCATTAATGATGCAATCTAGTGGCGTACCTTAAATATAGGAGGTCCTCCTGCTTTGCCCATAAGTGGTGATGTCATGCACATGTGTTCTTATCGGGGTGGAATCAGGGATATAGAATATAACAGGTGGAATAATTTTCTTGATGCTGAGGAGTGATGTTGCCTCTTTTTAGTAATTTAATTTTTATAATTTTTTTGGCAGAAAACTTACCTGAACAAAAAAAAGTGAAAAATTCAGTGCAATAATTTAAAGTTAGAAAGTATAATGAAATGATAATGACGTCTAATTTAAATGTAAATATTAAATAAATTTAAATAACTATGTAAAGTGTGTATACATATACACTTTTATATATTTTTCCCTTAGTGTTTGTTCTAGGAAACATTACTCTTGTCTTTAGGGTCACATGATCCTTCAGAAATCATTCTGATATGCTGATTTGGTGCTTAAGAAGCTTTCTTACTATTATTAATGTTGAAAACAGTTGTTCTGCCGCATTTTTGTGGAGACCATGGTACATCATTCTTTGATGAATAGAAAGTTTGATGAATAGAATATTATTTATATGTTGTAATAGAAACGTTTGGTAAAAATAAAAAACTCTTTTCTGTCACTTTTGATCATTGTAATGCATCCTTGTGGAATAAAAGTATTAATTTCTTCAATAAAGGCCCCAATCCTTTGAGCAGTAGTGCACATCTGGTGACACAATGAACATGTTATCTACTTTGCTGAAATTAGTTTATCCACCTGTTGAGACTTCACTCTGTATTCCTCTAAATAACACCAGCTAACATGTTACCCCAACAGAATATTTCTGCTGTCCTTCACTGCATCTACTGTCGCTTTTCAATAACTTAATACCGGAAGTTTGGGCCGATTGGCGTTGAAATTCTGTCTGTTGTACTGTCTAACTCACTATCTGTCCTTCTATCTTCCTGTCTTTCTGTCTAAGCGTCTGTTCTCTGCTTACATAGAGAGCTCACTTTTAACTGCTCTCTTAAACAACGCAGTATTTGTTCAGGGCACTGTAACTGACCTTGATAGATTAGAAAGGCTTTTTACTTTCTGTGAGAGTATGAGCGTGTTTGAAATTATTAGTATACGTCTGAACGTGTCTGTTTTTCCCCCCAGCCTTTGGTCTGGGAAACACGGTTTTATTTAAACAGGAATTAAAAAAAAAAAAATGTTTAAAAGTTTGTTTTTGCTCCCAAAATCTTGACGCTCCCTCTGACACGGCTGCTCTCGCACAATCTCTCCAGCCGTGTGTCCCTGTGTGCTGAATTATTCACATTAGCGAGCCTGTAAAAAGCCTGCATAAGGTTAATTTGATACCAAAACCTTGCCTAGATTTTTAAGGGCAGTAGACCTTTTTTTTCAGTTGGGCTACAAAGAACAGGGAGTGGAGGCGAAGAAGAAGAAAAAAATAACGAAAGCATGATAAAAAGCTCTGATAAGGGAATGACTGCGTTGTGTAGGAGTTGATATCAATGTTATCTATCTGTCTTTTTCACTCTCTTAGCCCTTCTGTTGTTTTTTATGCCTTATCTCTCTCTACCAAAATGCCAGGAACAAAAAGGGAGAAAGAAAAGAAATTACCGTACGGATTATTCATGGGGCCTGCTGATAAAGCGGGTGATGCAAAAATTAACAATATATGGGGCTATTAGGCTTTTTTCCGATGGCAGTTGTTTTGCAGGATTATTTTTTTTAGGAGGGAAGCATGAAAAGATCAGTTTGTGTGGCTGTTTCTCTCTGTATCTGTCAAAGAGTGAGTGATTGGGCCTGAGTTAACCCTTTCTGAGCTGTTTCTCAGTAGACACACATACCTTCATAACACACACACACACACACACACACACACACCTCAGCGTTTTTAGAGCTGCTGGCCTCTGATAAGGCTAACCTCAGTCTGACCCAAATAAAGAGGCCGAACACAGTGGACAGGCGTGTTGCAGTGGGCGACAGGCGTCTGCTGTTGTTGAAGACAGCTGATTGGGTGATCGTTAGGCTGCAGTGCAGTTCACTTCCAGCAAAAAGAGAGGGAAGGGGATGCTCCGTGTAACTGACCCTGCTTTACACTCATAAATGTATTTTGGCAGGCTTAGTTCAATGGCTAATAATCATCTAAATATTTTTCATTTTGACAGTTGCATTGTGACTAAACGTGTGTCTTAAAGGGACAGTTCATCCAAGATTGAAATGATAGAATAATAGTTGTGCAGCCTCTGTCTTACAGCTATAGTTTATAGTGACCAGAAGGTTTCAAGCTCCCAAACTCAAGAAAACACACACACACACACACACACACCATAAAAGTGATCCGTATCATTTGGATAATAAAGTTGTCTAATGAAATATTTCTATATATATTTCTTGTTT
>SCHK01353352.1:0-10009 GCA_004124795.1 Poropuntius huangchuchieni
TCATGTCGTTCCATACCCATAAGACCTTCATTCATCTTCGGTGCAAAGTAAGATATTTTTGATGAAATCTGAGAGCTTTAAGGACATTGGTAAAACAGTCCACGTGACATCAGTGGTTCAATTTGCAATTTTATGAAACTATAAGAATACTTTTTCTTTGGCAAGGTCAGAAAGCTCTCAGATTTCAAAGATCTTAATTTGTGTTCTTCTGAAGATGAACAAAGGTCTTCTTGTAACGACACGAGGGTGAGTAATTAATGACCAATTTTTATTTTTGAAGACAGATCCTTCCATCCCAAAGGGAGTCTGTGTAAAAGAGTTGAAAAATGTGAGTAATTAGCCATCTTCTTTATTATTATTATTTTTATTAAAAAAACCTTGCTACATGTAGCGCATTAGTCTAACTGAAACTTGCCAGCACTTACATATTATTGCTCTTTTGTTGGTTTTGATTGCTTCTATTGTCCTCAGTTGTAAGTCGCTTTGGATAAAAGCATCTACTAAATGACTAAATGTAAATTAAATAATTGTGGTAATATTTTATTACTAATATTTTTTTTTGTTTTTTTTGCCAATACCTAAACAAAAATATCACACTGAAAAAGTTGCTTTTAATAATTACTCAAGTTAGTGTACTCGTTTACACTGAGATAACAGTATACTGTAAATTAAAGGCATGCTTTAGAAATGTGAAAAATAAAAATGAAGAAAAAAACAGCAGATTTTTAAAATTGTATCATTGAAATTAATTTAGTACTTAAACTTAATTAGCTTAAGCAAAACAAAGGTGCCATTTCATTTCTGAAAAGTTTAGTTTTAATTTAATTTCCATCACAGAATGTGATTAAACAATTCCATCTGAGTACAATGGAATTATCACCTATATAATCACTGTACTGCCATAGATTTAGAAAAAAGGTGTACGAGTATGTGTATCCACAGATGCTAGAAGTGAAACAGAAGCTGTTTCTATCATCATCAAACTATTCAGAGGAAAGGATCACTGGGGGGAGGAAGAAAGAAAGCGAAACCATAATCTACCATGTTTAAATTGTATCCTCAATGTCCGAGATTGCATTTAAATAAGCACACCGCTCACAAACTTTAACAGGTCTCACCCGGTTGTTGTAAAAGGTGTTAGTCTAAACAACTCCTGAAACCACAGCTTTCAGTGATGTTTAATAGCCTAGGAGCTAGAACGAATCATTGACGTTTTTCACAGCTGGGCCAACCTTTCAACACTTCCCTGTGATCGTCTCAAGAATAATAATAACAACCAGGTCATGAGTATGTACAAAGTCACTCATGTATTCTCGAGGGCTCTTTTCACAGGGAGACTGCATCATGGAGACAGGAGCGTAACGGTCCGACCCTAATGTCTCATTTGTTTCGACCAACAGAGAGTGCTTCTAGGTTGAGGTGCTACACAAGCAATAGTTTCATAATAATGATGATTTATTTTTAATCCCCTGCCCATTCCTAGGGTCATAAAATGAAAATGAAACAGAGCAAATGCACATACTTATAAAGAAGGAAATATTTCACCATCCTAAGGGAGATGAAGTAAAGTGAGGCTGAAACCAAAATAAACAAGAATTTAAAATGGCAATAACTGTACGTGTTTATCTATTCCAGAGGGTTTGTACAGCTTTACTTTACTTTGGTATCTCCAGCGTTCAAATATTTGCGTAACCATATACTAGTAAATCTTAAATCAGAGTCTGGTTAGTCCCTATTCATCATTCAATTACCAAAGCAGCAACATTATTTACACCATTTCATCAGAGCCAATACAGCAAACCAATAAAAAAAAAAAGCTGATGGCAAAGACTCACATTAACAAATGGAATTTATCACTATCATCTGCCATTGATCAGAAAAACAGAAAATCCTGCCTCAAACAAACATCACCAGTTGAGAAAATGTTGTTGTATAGGCTGGTAAGGTTAAAGTTACACTTTTAAGTAGATCATAAGTAGTTTGATTAAGATTTAAAAATTTACAGAAACAGGACATTTATGTATGTATGTATGTTAGTGCTGTCAATCGATCAAAAAAATAACTAATTAATCGCACATTTTTCTGAATTCAATCACGATTCATGTGAGAAAAACTGCACACTTGAATCCTTTGTTAGAAGCAAACATATCCAAAGCTGTCATCAACCAAACACACAAATACATTTTCGCTACAAAGATAAATGAATGTTCGATGGGTGAGGGAAAGGCATTATTCTTTAATTAAAGGAAGCAATGACCCCAATCAAAAAGCCTTAACGATCAGTGCTGTGTGTTGAGGACAAGGCTGACGGTTATTGGATTTCAACCAGTCATTCTGATAGGACTCTGATACGGTTTTATGGTATCCAATACTGTTTCCATTCTGACCTGATGAGAGGATACAGGCAGCCATTTGTGACCTTTCAACTCTGACCCTGACCTAAGAGAGGTGCTTCTACAACCCAGCCACCTCTGCCCCGGTCCTGTCGTTACAGCAACCACTCACGCTGATCCATTCATGTCATCAAGACCGGGATTGTTTCCTAAGATAGGACATGACTTTTATCAGCGCCTGGGAAAGTTTGTATCGTAAAGATAAACTCCCAATGATAACCAAACCAGTCTTACACTCTTCATCAAGGACATTTATAATTGAGCTGTTTCCTTCAAGTCTCAATAAAACAATGAAAAACAGCATATAGGGAACAATTCCTCAAGGTCAAATCTGTTAGTTTTACTTTTATTGAAGCTCAGGTATTATATATACTGTATATATAAGGTTGAGAGCTCTCTATCTTGTGTACACTGATTCTGGACATGCAGCTTAAAATGTGTAACACGCTGCAAAAAAATCCTGTTTTTAATGAAAACGTCATCTTGTTTTCCAATAAAAATGATCTACACATCCTTGAAACAAGATAAATTTATGTATAAAACAGAAGAAATAGCTTCCAGAAAAAGCACCTTTCATATAACAATATTTTTTTCTTGTTCTATTGGAAGATTACATTCATTAATTCATTGCCAATTCTCACTTGGTTCTTAATCAAGGAGGAAAAAACCTTTTCAACTTTACTGATTAAGACAAATTTTACTGATTTTTAGAGATTTTAAAACACTAATCATAGTTTAAAAAAAAATTAAAAAAATAAAGAAATAGTAAGAAGATAAATTACGCGTTAGCAATTATGTTATGTAATACTGTAATTGTTTCTGAGTGATGAAAAGCTCAACGCTATACGTGAGTGAGGGAGGGAAAAAAAGACCTGATGATGCTTTTAAAAAGGTCTTGGTTGTGTCATGCAATGTGTGTGTGTGAGACTAACATTCTAAGCACACTCATAAACAAAATCAGTTAATGTTGTGTGCCCATATAAAAAAAAACCCATTGCTTAACTCTCCCCCTCCCAGCCGCTATGCTTTAAATGAATGCTTTAATTTACTGATTTTTTTTTATTATTTGATTTTAAAAAAAAAAACTTTTCTTCTGAGACACGCAAACATCATGTTTCACATTCCTTAAAGAAGTCATCCAATGAGCCATACTTTTGTTTAGTTTTGCTATGATAATTACTGTGGCACTGCATTCCTAATCACTGCTGATTAAGAGAACGCAATTACCCTCAAACTAAAACACAACTGAAACAACGCAGACCTACAATGCAACATTTTGCTTCATTCACAATGGCAAGCCCAAGGAAATGTGCACAGCGTTTGGCTTCGTTCACTGAAAATAAACAAGTCGCTCTCTAGTTTCCAACCCATCAGTTATAATCACAAGTATTTGTTTGTTTTCTGCAGGCAGGGGGATTGAAGCTCAGATGAAACAAAAAAATTATCCGTCACATGGAAGAGCGCTGTTTCAGATCATAACGAGAAGGAGAAGTTTACGTTACGGCTTGTCCGCAGAGCACAAGGCGATTTATGGCGGAAAAGTGGCTACTGTAGGGCTTTGATCGACGGAAAGAGATTCTAGATTTAAAATGTCAGCCTAGTATTACTTACAGGAAAAACCTTTGCATAAAAAAATACTCAACATTCCAAACAAAAAACTAGAAAATATGTTTCCATAAAGTATCTATTATTGCAATGCTCTGCTTGCTGTGGTTTAAAAAAAACAACACTGAATAAACTTTTTGAACAGCATTCAGCTAGAATCCTGCTAAGGCTTGAGTAAGACATCACATCAGGTTTTGTGTGTATTTTAATATTTTATATGTACCTATAAGATTTTATATAGTATCTGTCTGAGCTTTTAATTTTATTTTTCTCTATCTTGTAACCTTCTGGCTTGCTATCTGTTCATTGCACGCTTGTATACATCAGGAACAGGTTTTTTCTTGTTATGCTCCAAAATGATCAAATTTGCTTCATTTGCTTACATTATTACAACACTGATCTGCACATGACAGCTAACTTATTTTAAAATATAAAGAATGGCAAAATCTTTCTTTGTCTTTTGTCATTTTTCCCAGAAAACTGTGTAATTAATTTTAATATTCCTGATTATCTTTTAATCATATTAATTTTTAATTATTTCATTATTTTAGCATTGCTTTTCAAGGTGGTTGATTTTTAATAATTGTAATATTTTTTATTATTTTTTATTGTTTTTCATCAAAACACTGCCCTCAAAGTGGTTACTTTTAATCATTTTAATATTCTTGATTTTTTTTTAATTATTTGTAATTTAAATTATTTTAATATTGCCTTTCAAGATGGTTTAATGTTGAGGTGTTAAAACGTCAGGTCCACTTCAATCAACTCATCGTAATATCAAAATGGCATCTGACAGCAGGTCCAGACAGCTTAATTTACTGATGTGACAAGCCGAAAGCTCTACAAGTCCTGTGCGTGTTCTCAGATGTTATCTCTTCTAAAGCAAACACACAATCCCGTACGGCCAGTGGCCTGTGTTTCTGTGAGGACACTCCACACAAGCGGACTTTACAAGGGGAGCAAATATTTACTCTGACTACATTTAACGACCACAGAGGATTGTGGTTAAATACACTGATGTGATTAGAAGCTTCCTTACAATGAGCTGGGCTTAGAGGTGTCAAAAGATTTCCAAAAACTGCTCATTTATTTGAAACAAAAAAAGTGTTTTCTTTTTTTCTCTGTCTCTTTTGAAGGTTTAGGAGGTGGGTGATGACTGAAATAATCTAACTTGACAGGAATGATAATAGCATACATAAATCTTGTTGTTTTCCTTTCTGGGCTAAAGAAACAATGATTATTATATGTTCGACACATGGTGAGAATGCACACGGTGATAATATGATATTGATTTGTAAATACACGTATCCACGCATGTAAATAGCGTGACAGAAAGAGAGCATGTTAGAAAGAGATTTCTGAATGAGGTATACCAGACCTCCATCGAAATACTATCAGGGTCAGAAAAAAGACTGTTAATCCACTGGCAAAAAAACCCAATTTGCCTCAATATGCCTGTTTCCCAGCCAACAATATTGCAGTCAGAGAGTGAATTAAAAGTCACTCAAGTCGTAAGCTTTCCCCATGCAGTTCCCTCTCACTTCCTGTCAGGAAGAGCCCCCTCTCCGGACGCATAGCTCGCATCGGCAGGGCGCCGGCAGAATTAAGTGCCAGTTGGTGTTAGTGTGTTTTCTCTGGGCCTCCGCGGAGCCTTGCGTTCAAAGAATGCTGAGAGCAATGTTATCCACCGGCACGGAGACCCTCGTGAGTCGTTGTCTGGGGTGGAGGAGGGAAAAAGATGGAGAGGGGGAAAGACAACACGTGGCCTGGGCCTGCGCTTGAACCTTGCGTATGTGTTATGCCTCTCAGCGGGGTCTAGGTCCGACTGTGAGATGGGGAGGGAGAAAGATTCAACCTCAGGTTCAACCACATTCCTCTTCACTTCTGCGACGTTTATGGAACTTACAAAGTTAAAAATGGGAAGACTACATGAGGCAAAACGGTCTGCGCTGGCAACGTCCCCAAATAGCTCTTAATTTTTAAAGGCAAATTTTGAGTTTGCATTGAATATCTTTTAAAGTGCAGGTCAAATACTCTTAGGTAAGTAAGATGAAACCAAGCAACGTTACAATAATTCAAGGAATATTAGTTGTGTTACTTTTGTTTTAAGAAAGGGCCTGAGTCCAAAGCGACTTATATAACGTGATTGATAATGGCCATTCAAACACACTGTGCACCAAAACACATAAAGTTACATACCTCATACTCAACTGAAATGCTGTCATTAAAATAAATATACAGAGCTGTAAAGCTCAATTTATATTGTGTTAAAAAATACACGAATAAGAATGGGAATTGTTGAAGATCTTTTACAGTAGGTCAAATTACACTTAAGTAAGGGAAAACTAGAGTATATATAAATCTTAAATCAGTATTCACATGATTTTTATTTGTTGTTTAATTCATTTTTATATCCATTTGCAGTGTTTGTCCTCTCCATATATAACTGTAAAGAAAGTCAGAAGAATTACTGTAATGACTTTATTAACATTTAATTTTTTTGGTATAATGATATCATCGCAATGTATTGTTCTCTTACATATTTTCCTGGTAAATATGGGAATCTTGTGACTCATTCATGCAAAGGAGCAGAACAAATTTCTTCTAGTGATGTATCAATAAGGAATTTTTAAGTCAATACCAGTCTCTGAGATTATAACACTAAGATCAGCCAATAACTGATCACTATACTAATGCGATTTAAAAGTGCAAACGACAAAGACAGTTTTGTCTGTTATCATAATTACTCTTGAAAATGGGCAACAATTCATTCACTTTTAAAATGTATATTTTTAAAGCAGATAATCAGATCTGTAAAGCAGAGAATCCTTACAGTTGCCAATAATTCACCCTTAGTTAAACCTTTAAGAAGCACATCAGTTTAATGACACTAGAACTATTTTAAGAACATTTTACACAGAAACCTGAATGCGTTTCATGAACGAGGTCTCATTAACTGGTGTCTTTTTCGACACCGAGAGTGCGCAGTTGAGAAATGATGAAGAGATCGAGTGAACAGACACCACTGTACAGCCAACCGATCGATTTCTCTTTCTTTTGCTCTCCCTGCGAGTATTGATCCCAAAGTCACTGTGACTGTAGGGGGTTAAACTCTTGAGCCACTGGCCACTCTCCATCCTCTTCCTAAAGGTCAGAGGTTAAGAAATGCCAAGTGCTCAGGGGGAAGTCAGTGTGTCCAGTATGTATTGACTGACGAAGGTGCCCATCTGTTTAACAGGTTAACTCTACATTAAAGACTCCCTGGTCAGGATCATCAACAATATCAAGACAGCAGATGTGAAACCGTGGTGATCAAAGTAAGGAGATAAACAAAAGATAGGCAGTTTTTAGGTAGTTTATGATCTAAAAAAAAATCATATTGTTAAAATGACTACAGAGAATACCAACACAGGCCTTTCGCAAGCACGCTTGAAGATACTGTTTCTTGCTATTGTACCTCAGCCTTTCCGTCGTGTGAGGCATTCAGAAGATAAATGTCTTAAAGAATAGATGGCCTGACACAAGGTCTGAGCGGTAATGGGTGATATAGGGAAACACGGCTGCCCGACTCCCATATATATCTGACAGACACACAGCTATCAGGAGGCCACTGTCAAGCAGACGAATGAGATGATTTCCAAACCACCTCTGATCTAAGAGCGGTTTGCAATTGCTTTTTCTGATGCTTATATAAAGTAGCATTTAACAAAAGACTCTTTTTGCATGTATTTTCATGCTTATCTATAATCAAATCCACAACAACTATATGAACCGAGCAGCAGCTTCCTCTCCTCGTCTCAATGCAGGCGGCATTATTTATTAAAAAGCTGAAACCTTTTTAAGTGATATTCTCCAGCACAACAGCAGGTGCTATATCTTGTTCAGTGAAACAGTGTGTGTGTGTGTGTATGTGTGTGTTTGGTTGTCAAAGAGTATTAGGTTGAGTGAAACACAAGGCTTTTACGTGGATGCCTTGAATGGCAAGACGAGGACACTCAAAGATGATCTTCATGTAATATGCAGGGCCTAATCTGAAGCCCTATCACTGGCAATTTCCTAAACGGAGCGGATGCTTTGATAGCTGTTGTTTTACGCTTATCCGTTCTCTCTCCTCTCAGCCACATTCATTATTCTTTTGCCCTCTGCTTAGCTCTCTCTGTTTTGGTTAAAAGTATTGATGGAATTGTCTGGGTTCAATGCTAGTTCAGCTAGTTGTACAACATATGAAAAATTATTAACTTTTATTAATAATAAATTATATATAAATATATGAGGGTTTAAAGTGTTTTTTGATGATATTTGAAGGGCATCATTTTTTTGCACATTAATTCTATCATAAAAATGTGTCTAATTTAAGCTGCAAAGTTGTCTAAACCATCTTTTTTTTTTTTTGTGGAACTACCGTTCTATGTACATGGATATACAGTATTCATGTAAACAAACTGATTATGATAATGGACTGGGAAAGTGATTCTATCATAGTATTTTATTGTTAACACATATGCCACTTACTGAACTTGTTTCGAACCAGGAACATTAAATAATACTAAAGAGTTTGGAAATCACCTGCACTGATTTTTTTTTTTAAGCAAAGGACTGACAAACAAATGCTGTCAAGCAAATTAATTGCACTCATTAATCATTAACATTAACAATAATATCTGTAATCATTATGCAAAATATATTAGAGTATAATATATAATATATCAAATCTATATTTATGAAAGAACAAAGATAGAAGATAGAACACAAAAATGAAAATACAGATAGAATACAAAACTAAATTAAAGATTGTATATGTCTAACATAGCTCTATACAACTATCAATAAAACACATATAAGTGAAAAGCAATAAACCACAATAGGCTTATAGAAGATGATGAAAATTGATCCTGCGTTGGGAATAAAGGGATTCATTTCAGAGAGATGCAATAAAATTGCAGTTTAGAATCACTGTCTAACAGCAGAGCAACCCTCCTGATCCTGAGTGATTAAAAACTAGTCTGTGACCCTAACCTTTGAACTCTAGCCCCAAACCTACTCCATCTTGTACCATAGATATTAATTAGAAAATTTGTGCAGACGGTACCGTATCCGCCTGGATTCTATTTTGGGATAAGAAGGAAATGTAAGCAAAAGAGACTAAATCCATCAACATCCTCCCTCTCATCACCTATTCTGTCAGCAAGTACACTGCTTCACTTCCTGTCTACGACAACAGCACTTCCTGCGCAGGGGTGTCCTGATTAACCACAGGATCAATGGGAGACCCTAAACTTCTTCCAGACTTGTCTCTGTTTTCCAAATAAGAGAAAGAAAAAAATCTTCCACATTCATAAGACAAAATTATCCCCCAACAACCGACTGTGTAATTTAACTGGGGGTAAACAGGGCTCAAGACCTCATTTGAGCTTCGCTGCCTTTTCCACGGTTTCTCCCCCCACAATAAAACGACATTTGCATCAGCTTTGAGAGAATTTAGTCGAGATGATTTATTGAAGTAATCAGCAGCAACGCAGCCTTTTCGTTGCAGCGCAGGGCCTGCAATGTGCCGCCACTGGAACGGGGTTTGGGCCGGAGGCTTTTTTTCAGTGGAGGCAGGCAGAACCCAAATTCTCCTCTTTGATTAGATTAGCATTACACAACAGCGTGACAGATATGACAAATAGGTGCATTAGAGCATGTCATTTATTCCCTCTTTTCTAGATGCTTGGGTTCACAGAAGGGCCCCCACCTCACGCCTCACTTCTGCAAATATATGCGGCCCCTGACGCCCCGTCTGATGCCTGATCTCTCTGGATTACCTTCAGAGAGGGTTATAGGAGAACGAGAAGAGCTTTATTTCTGAAAATAAAAGTGCTATAGAAAGAGACAACGAGTGCTTGGTTATGTGCATTACTCATTTACATGTAAACCATGATTCATTCTCATCCATGGATTGCTAATACTGAATAATTGAATAAACATTTGCTCAAGCAAAATGATTATCACTTAAAACTGTAGTAGCCCCG